>APFE031282894.1:0-21435 GCA_000404065.3 Pinus taeda | reverse complement strand
AATCCCTCTATTGTTATTTTTGTGGCTTTATATTATTATTGTTAGGTCAGCTTGGTTATATTGTGACCCCTTAGACTCCTATATATAGAAAGGAGGTTTTGTCATTTGAATCATCGAATAATAGTTCATTTGTGTAATGTAAAGAAGGTTGCCCCCTCGAAGAGGCTGAATTCTAAGGTGTTGATTTATCTTTTCTATCTTTTTGTGAGTTGGTTTCATAACAGGATTTGGGTCTAGCTTTAGGGCTTCTTTGAAAGACATGGTTCATGAAGAAGAAGAGGCTCTGCTACCCCTAGCACCTCCTTGTGAACCTACAACAATGGATATAAATGCATCATGTTTAATACTAGAGGCTCTTAGGTCACTTTCCAACTTCAACATCCTCCCTTCCAAGAGGAGCTTGAATGCTGCCACAAGTATACAAGTATATTGTTGGATGTAGATGACAACAAAAGCTATCATATCCTCCGATTTTACCTTAAAACACAAACAAACTCTGATCAGGGATCTAACAAAGATGGAGAACATTTGAAGATGCTCAACCTCCACACCCCTCAACGGACTCTCTAGTTGGAAGCTTTTGTCAAATAGATTGCATACTTGACCAAACCCAAAATTGACTTGTATGTTTGAATATTTGACAAAAACTTTATCCTTCCTACAATCAAAAGTTTTACACAACAATCCAAGCATCACTGATCTAAGAAGCAATGTTTCAATGACTAACGGAATCTATATTCCAAAAACTCTGCAGTTTATCCATATTCTGCAATAAAAATCCCTTCCGGGAAATTTGAAAAACATATTGTAGGAAACCATCTCGCCTATATGTTTGATTAGTCCATGTGCACTTAGAATCACATACCACGCTCAAGAATATGGGCGTGTTTTAAAGAAGATGCTAAAACCTTGAACTTTGTCAAGCCTCAAACTCCCATTGAGACCAAAAAAGGAAAACCTAACCAAACTTGTACCAAAAATTCCTCTAATTGCATTAGTGTCATCTCCTCTTCCTAGGCTAAAAATCTTTGCATAATCTGCCGTACCAAGACCATAGGCATAGGACTATGGAAGGGAGAGAGACTTCCTCCTCATCGACATCCAAATATCTAAGATTGAATTGATGGAACCGTTGAAGTTTGCAACATAAACCTTGTATACGATGTTCGCCATGTTATAGTATTTGATGATATAAGTGTTTTGGTTGATATTATAATTGTTTCATTATTAATATCACTCATTTTTTTATGGTGTTTCACATTAGTTTCAACTTCTTTTTCTCTTTTTTTTTAAGGAAATAAAAATAGAACATTAGTTTTTACCTTTGTATACCTTTTTTCACAAAGCTATCATGCCTTTGGTGGCTATTTAATTTTGAATATGTTTAATTTTTGTTTTAGAGTATTGTTTGACTCGTAGTTGTCCCTTATGATGTATGGATAATCATGCTAAAAACCATTTTTCCATGTTGCATCAATTTCACATTAATATTATTGTTTTTATTTATTTAATTTTGAGTCTTATGATGTATGGAGAATCATGCTAAAAACATATTTCCATGTTGCATCAATTTCACATTAATATTATTGTTTTTTATTTTAGTTAGTGGAGTCACTTTTCAATATTTGTGATAATTGTGAAATATATATGGTTTGCACGGTCAAAATTAATAATTTTGACAATTTAGAGATTGACTTTAGAAATAATTCAGAGAATTTAGAAAATATAGAAATTTCTTTTAGGGTCTCGGTTCATGATGCGTAGTATTTTATTTCTTCTCCATATTAATATCACTTAGTTGATTTTGATTTTGATGTTATGGCTTCCTTTAGTACTAATATTATTGACAATTGTCTTGTTATTGGCATTAATATTTGCCAAACCTTTTAAAGAATTTACGTATTAGATTTTTCTTCATTATTAATATATCATTTTGCATTCATATTCACTATATCTATCATTTTTTGGAAAATCTAAATTTCATGGTCACTACAAACATTTGCATGAAATATTATGATTTATGAATTAATTTTTAGTTAATTGCGAATATACTAATATGTGATTTGTAAATTTTCATGGATATTTTATTGGAACAATTAGACACAACATATACTATAACATTTCAAAATATTAAACTATGAAAACTAATCTTCCTTATGATCTAAAGTAGTTCATTACTGGCTTTTCTTGAATTTATGAAATCACTGAAATATGAAAATGAGAAAATGAAAGAACAAGCAAGTGTAGACACCATCCACAGAAATGAATACATGATTTATCATAGGAAACAAGATTTATCATATGAAACCCAATACGAGAGAAACCCTAGCTAGAATGTGAGGTTTATGCTCTTTCTATTTGCTTCAATTATGAAAATGCACATAAAAAGGAACGAGAACTCACTATGGAGTTACGTTTTGACATTGTGGCCTAAATAATTGCTAGATTCGTCCTTCTCCTTTGTTATGCTCTTAAAATACCACTCCTAGATGTTTTTCTCTACTTTAGAACAAGTACAATGCTAAAGAATGGAACCCTTTCTCTTCCAAGGAGTGCAATATCTAACATACATTGAAAATTATCTAGTTTTAGGGTTTTGACTTCCTCAACCCTCAATTGGTAATAAGCTTAGATCTTCCAAATCTTCTTGAACATCCACACATGGTTAGCCCCATATATTTGAGTAATGGGAGCTAACGTGACATCCATTCATATCATGGCAATTAACAAGGTAGGTCAACTTGCAAGAGACATAAATTTTAAATGTGAGCTATGATTGAGGTAATTCTTGCACCATTGGAAAGGTCTTGATATGTAGAATAGAATCATGGGGCTCTAGTAGTTTTCAAACCAAAAAGTTTCCATTTGATGCCTCAAAATGGCTCCAAAAAGTTTCATACTACTGTTAAAATGGCCCTTCAATCTGATTCCTCCAATTTTTTTCACCCAAAAATTAAATATAGATGAAAAATTGTATGATGATCAAATTCAATTCATACCACCCCATTTATGGAGGCTTTTGGCCCCCAATATATTTAGAAAATGAGGTAAAACAATTTTTTCTCTAACTTCTGCTTAGAGTTCCATTTTTCTTTGCTTGGAAGTTGTCGTTTCAATCAAATTTATCAAATGTCATACCACCCCCATCTTGTATTTCTAAACTTTCTCTAGTTAGTAACAGTGGGTGCTTGCAAAACATGTATTATTACTTTCCTTTATGCTTCACTAGGAATTTATACTCGTTAAACACATCTACTCACTTCAAGTTCTATAGAGCAAGAATAATGAGAATGAGTGATGACTGTGAAAGGTGAGAAAGTCAAGGAAGGGTTTTTCTGGTGCCCCAAGAAGGGTCTCAGGTAATGGTGATAGCAGATTGCTTTTTACTATTGAATCATAACCAACATCCCCATCTCTTTGAGAACAATGTCCCCCATATTAGCTTCAAATAATTCTGAATCCATTTATAGATCAAATGCTTATTGATATAATTCTAGAGCAAAAGAAGCATAGTGGTGCACCTTGTACAACGTATCTTCAAAACTTTGTCACATGTGAAATGTTATATTATAAGAGTGTTGAACATAGATCAAATTTTTATCACATGTCTTTGGATGCTTTAGATTGTAACCCCTCAAAAGTTGCACTAAAATCTTGTTGACTACTTTTGTCTACCGCTTTGTCTATGGATAGTGTTGGGTGTGGGATTCCCCACAGGTAGTTTTGGGGCTAAAAGCCCATATTTTGGCTAAATTTTTTAATCCAAGTGTAAAGACTCTGCATTTTGCGGTCGTGGAGCACGTAGGTGTTAAAGATTCATAGGGTTGTCCTCCCTTATTTTGGAAATGTCATGTCGGTTGTAAGAGATCTACGCATGGTCTGCGGACCATGGGATTGTATAGAAAGAGATAAGATCTAAGTAGTTAGTGGCATCGACATGTAAGAGAGTCATAGCTTTAGAGAAAGAAGTATAAGTCTTGGGTTGTAGAGTAGATAGAGGCTTTGTAGCTGAGTGTGCAAAGGCCTAGAAGTCCGCAGCTGAGTGCGCAGAGGCCTAGAAGTCCGCAGCTGAGTGCGCGGACCCTTGCAGCTGAGTGCGCAGGGCGGGTCAAGTCTGTAATTATCTGAAATTATCAATAAAGAGAAGTATTCTACAATTTCTGCGTCTCTATTTCTTGTTTATGCATCTGGTTATGTTGGGTATGAATTTCACTTATAATGCTTATATGATGCGCAAATGTATGTAAATGTGTTGGTTAAGTGAATGCAAGTAAGAACATCTATTTACGCGAAGCTAACTAAGATCAGTTAATCAGATAAGTAGAACACTTAGCCTAGTTTGGGAGATATCGCAGTTCACTACCTTAGCAGCACGAAAGTCCCTGAGCCGCAGGTTAGGGCTATGCGAAAAACAATTGTACCGTTTTGCAAAAATACTGAAGGTTGGGACAGAGGGCTAAGAAACATGCGCGAAGGCAGTTATAGCTGGAATAAACCGACATCACATCCATCTCAAGGGTGCAGAAACTTGGTTCCAGTATCCCCCCATACTGTTTCAAGTGATACTTCAGTCCGCGCTCTGCGAGCTGATGCCGAAAGGGCCAGTAGTGTAGGGATTTGTTGGCTAAATAATGCTAAACTTGGGTCAGGCCCCCTCAAGCCAACAAATGGTTCTGTTGCCGGGACCGAAATCTGCATAAGAGATGTGTGATGTCGTATCACTAGAATCCAAGTAAGAAGGAGATTGGATACTGGTTGGATAGAAAGATCCATGAATTTGCGACACAGGAGAACAGAAACCCGTGACTATCAAAAGAACAATGGTTGGACCGATACCTATATACAAAGATCCACAAAATATTTTTCGCCTCCTTTCCAGTTGAGTTGTACGAGTGGATTGCGAAGCTAGCAGATAGCCAAGGAAGGTGAAAACTTGACGGTCATATTATGTGGACCCCAGAGCTAGTGCGAAGGTTAGAAGAATTAGAGGATAAGATTGCCCACACTTTCGATCATTAGCTCGATCGCGTCATAGGAGGATTTGTGACTGAATTCGCAGTCGACACCTTAGTCAGCTGAAGTGGAGCGACGTTTTTGAAAGGACTGCGAGGTAAGTATGTATAATCTTTGTATACTTGGATTAAAATGTTGTCATGTGAAAAATAGGTTATGCAACTACCTTAATGTTCGAGACTATGTGAAGCAAAAAAACTCATAGGAATGAAGGAAATAAGGGTCTGAGTATAGCCCCTTGATTTCACCTCTGCGAAGAGACAAAGAAGTAATAGCGAAGGTTTCTCCGTGAAGCGCTATTCTATTAATAAGACAAGGATTCTCGCGAATACCACCTCCACCTACACACCCTTCGACTTCACTGTCATCGCTTCCAACTTCACCCGTACCACCTCCACCTCCACCGCGATTCAGTATGGAAAATACAGTGAAGTTGCCTTTGTTCAAAGGCTTAGGAAATGAGGACCCCAACCAATTCTGGTTCGTTGTGAGGGCTGTATGGGAAGCTTAAGGTGTTACAAACGATTATATAAAGTGACACTAATTAGTGCTCTGTAGGATCGCGTGCTAACCTGGTATATTAAGTACTCTAATGATAGCCCGAATGCTGGAGTAGCAAACATCCAAGCAACACTAAATAGGGAATTTAACAGGCCTAAATCTCAGGCGCAGTCAATTGTGGGATTCAAAGGGATCATGATGCAAGAAGGAGAGACGCCTTGGGAACTAGATCAGAGGCTGAAATGTACAATCCGTGAAGCCAATATGAATTTGATAGATGGACAACATCGCGAGTGGTTTCTGGCTTCGCTACTACCACACTTAAGGAGTGCACTGTTGCAACATAATATAACAACTCAAGCAGAGGCCTTGGAGATTTCCATGAGACTACATGAGACTCCAATGCAGGATCCTAATCTAGGAATCCAACAGATCCATGCGCAACTGAAGAATCTGTGCTTTGAGATGCAAACTCTGAAGCAGGAGAGGATGGTTCAACCAGAGGTATGCGAGGAGGTATGGTGCTTGAAATGCAAGAGTTAGGGTCATGACAGAGACCATTGCCCAATCTTTGAAAATTACCTTGTAGGAAGAGGACCAATTCCTTTAAGGCCGGAAGCTCAAGCAGGACCTAGCGCGGTGCTTGCTTTATGGTGCGCTATCTATCAGGTAGCCGGAAAACATGCCATGGAAACTTTCACTTGCTATATAAGTATGTGCAAACACCGCAATAGTTGTTCTGCAACTTTTGTAGGCTAGTAGGGCATGATAAGGATACTTGCAGGAGATATGAATTGATGATGGATAGAACTCCCGCCTACTGGGTTCACGCTAAAATGTGGCCCCTTGACCAAAATGCAGGGATGGCGTGGACTAGATTTCAGGGGCGCAAATGAGGCCGAGGTGGAGGAGGAGCTAGTAGAGGTCAAGGATAGTTGATTTGCTACAATTGCGGAGGACCATGACACTATGTCCGCAATTTCACTAATCCAATGCGTCCATTACACACAGTTTGATCATGAAACAGACAATTGTCCTACACTAATAGCTAGGATATGTGAAAAAGTGGCACTACCGCCTCCCCTGACTCAGAACCTGTAGATGATGAGGTCTGAGCTGCGCGAGGAAGATCTAAACATAAATATAGTGCTCCGGAGTGGAATCAAGACAGGAGATGACAAGGGAAAATAGCCAGAAGATAGTACATGGGTTCACAAAGCCTCGACAAAAGACATTGAGTTCTATTTGGAGCGTGCTCGTGAAGCCTTCATGGAAGCTAAGAAGAGCTTCGATGAGGCCTCCACTTCAAGAAGTAAGGATAAGCCCGAGTCAAAGATGGACCCCTCTATGCTCACAAATTTCTTGGAAACTTGTATGAAGTTACTGCGTGATAGTAGGGCTGTAAAAGGGCTACAAGAACTGATCAATAGATGTGCTGGAACTGCGCCAGGTGAGTCGCACGTGGTACAAAAGATTGGCAAGCATAAAACAAGGACGGGACGGGAGATGTGACTGATTGCACAAATAGGAGAGTATGAAATGGATCAGGTCCTTTTGGACTTGGGGTCAGATGCGAATTCTACCAAAGCAGACTTGAGAGCGAATGGGGCAAATTGCACTGTAATGGTCTCCGATTTAGCTAAGGATGGCGAATCAGTAGAAAATCATACTCATGGGGAAACTGCAGGGGGTGACTGTGGATATTGAGGGAGTGAGCGCGCTGACATATTTTGAAGTAATAGAGATAGTAGATGACAACAATTCCTACCCTGCACTCCTAGGAATTTACTGGGCTACTGATATGAATGGGGTAATCAATCTGAAGAAGTGAAAGATGATCTTTGAGAAGAAGTCGCTACGCATAATAATACCCCTGGATCCCGTTGAAGGATCGCCCTATACGGAACTAGTTTGCGATTATGAAAGTGATGATGATCTGGACTACATCTATAAGATAATAGCGCAAGACCAAGACTGGGCGAATCCCACTACGGATGGCTGGATTACGTGGGATCGCAATAGTTCCTGCGCTTCAGACTCTGACGAAGAAATAGAATGCTGGTAGAATCGGTTACACAAGGTAACTACGTTGAATTGCAACATGATGACCCGGTCGCTACGTTGTGTGTCGTCAGAGGTAAGAAATCTACCTATTTATGATGGTCTAAATGAGGTAGATATTTGTTTGGATGCATTTGAAAGGGAGGTGCCAGAAAAACAATGCTTCCAGGCCTTGGACTGGGCACTGCGCGCTACGCCCACAAGATGGTGGGTTACGCACAAGGGAAGCTTTAATGATTGGTGCGAATGTAGGATGATGATGAGAGCACGATTTGGAAAGCCTAAGATGTGACTGATAGACAAGTATGATGGGCAGTATGATCCACACGCGTAGTTGGCCAAAGTGGAGAAGAACTATTCCACCACTAAGCACGAGGGGCTATCTATGTGTATGCGCTCCAAAAGTACTGACACTACTTGCTAGGAGGCCACTTTAAGATGTACACGGATCACTCCGCGCTGAAGTACTTGGTCAATAAGCCTATGTTCAGGGGGTGAATCTGCAGGTGGTTCTTATCATTCCAAGAGTACGATTTTGAAGTTGTTTTGAAGCATAGACGATTGAACGGGGGACCAAACCATCTGTCGCGCATCGAAATAGGGGAGGAACCTACTAACTTAGAAGAAGGATTGCCTGACACGTAGCTATTTCCAGTGCATGTCGTGGATGGTAATTTCGAGGATATAATAAACTTCCTAACAACAAGAACTGCATCAGAAGGATACTCTATCCAACAAAAGAAGGAATTAGTGGTGCATGCGACAGATTTATTTGTCATTGCTGGGCATCTATACAAGATTGGGACTGATGAGATATTGCGACGGTATGTACTTGAGTTTGAATGAAGAAACATCCTTGCAGATGCTCATGGGAGCGCCGCGGGAGGACATTATGCAGGGAGAGCAACCACGCAGAAGATTCTATGCATCGAGTTGTGGTGGCAAACCCTTCATCACGATTCAAAAGCATATTGCAAGGCATGTAATGTATGTCAATGAATAGGCAGACCATCATGGAGGGATGAAATGCCTTTGAATCCACAAATGACGTTGCAACCTTTTGATAAGTGGGCAATATATTTTTGTAGGACCCATTCAGGCACAAGGGAAGACAGGGGCGAGGTACATATCACTATGACAAAGTATTTGACTCATTGGGAAGAAGCGCAGCCAATGAAGGATTGCACGGGTACGACGGCCGTGAAGTTCCTATTTGAGCATGTACTGACACGATTTGGATGTCCAAGGATCTTGATGAGTGATCGTGGTACGCACTTCTTAAATAAGACGACCAGTGCACTAAAGGAGGAATTTCAAGTATATCATCAGAAGAGCACACCTTATCACCCACAAGCTAACGGGACAGTGGAGGCATTCAACAAAGTGCTTGAAAATGTGTGGACCAAGGTTTGCAATGCTCAGCGAAGTGATTGGGACCTACGCATACCTGTAGTATTATGGGCTTTTCGAACAACATGCAAACAACTGACAAGACAAACCCCTTTTAGGCTTGTCTATGGTGTGGAAGCCATAATTCCCATGGAGTACATTGTGCCTAGTCTATGCATAGTGGTGCTCATAGGTATGATAGATCATGGAGTCTTGGAAAGAGGCTCCACAGTTGAATGAGATTGAAGAAGAGAGATTTTTGGCTGGATTTCATCAACAGGTCCAAAAGCAGCGTGAAAAAGCGTGGCATAACCAACATATTAAGCTGCGCACCTTTAAGGTGAATGACTTGGTGTTGTTGTATAACAGTGATTTTGATAAATTTCCAGGGAAATTCAGAATGCATTTGCTGAGGCCCTATTTTATTAAGGAAATTACTGATGGTGGCGTGGTCTAGTTGATTAAGTTGAATGGAGATCCCTTCCCAGGAAAGGTGAATGGCAGTCGATTGAAGCCATACATAGGTGGCTCGACCATCTGACTATGTGACAGAAGAACAGTCTTAGTGCTCTAAGCAGCTGAAACGAGGCGCGGGACTATAAACTACATTTCCCTCATTGGGAAGCTACGCGATTTCAAAACTATGCGAAGCAGGGAAGTGTCACAGGGTCTACGACAACACAAAGGTAGCCACGCTACTCGTTGAAATATCGCATAGGTCTGCTAGAAAGTGACCGTTAAAGTCGTTGTTCATGATTTGATGGTCGGATTGTGGCCAAATGGAGTGGGCGATAGTTATTTAAGGCCAAATTTATGGATTAGATTCTTGAAAATCTGTCGCCAATATAGCATTAATGGGTCGAATGTGGGGGGAAGGTTGGATTTGAATTCAAAAGGCCCTATAAATCACAGGTGGCTATACAGCGAAAAACACTTAGCATTTTGAAAATTCAGTTCTTACGCTATCAGGTGTGTATAGAGTGTGTGAATTTTGAGGCTTTGAGATCAAGTTCATCATTCAAGAGATCACCGTAGGAGATGTAGGACCTCCTGAATAGACTGATGTTGACACCCATAGAAGCCGCGTAGGAAATTGAGGTAGTAGAAGTTGCCCCAGAGAGTTCTAGAGTGCTAGTCAAAGTCCCTAAATCATTTAGAACACTGAGACTAAAGAAGGATAAGAAGACTTTGATACTGGTGCACGTCTAACCAAGAAACCCACAGAGGACCAAGCTCACATTGCACAAAAAGGGAAAGGCCATTAATCTAGAGGCAGATGAGGAAGAATCTGAAGAAATCCTGGCGGATGAGGAGGATTTGAAAATGGAAGTTGAAACCCAGGGTGTAGACACTATTACCAAGTTACCAAAATATGTTCCTCCGCGCAAGGGAAAAGCCAAGGTGCCAAAGGACATAAATCAGAGCAAGAGCTCCCTGCAAACTTCGTTGCTCCCAGATGACATTGTTTTTGAGGGGACGCACTTAGGGCGGGTTCCAATACTAAAGTTTGAAGATTGGGACTTCGCAGATCATAAGAATTTCCCACATTTATCAACTGAGCAGCTATTGCACTGACGGATTGACACGACTACTGGAACGATCGAATTAGAGCTATGGACATGGCTCAAGGGTGTAGAGAAAGTCGGGTTGATCAACCTGCTCTAGGTATAGCATTACCACCGTGCCCCAGTGACCTTCTTTGTCATCAGGTAGCAACTCTATTGATGGGTGTTTGTGGCTGGAGGAGCCCATTCCCATCGTAGACCACTTGATCCATCGGATCACACAGCTGCCTTACTCATGAGAGGATCCAGCCAATATATTAGAAGGAAAAGGTGGTGAGTTGGCCCTTGCGGAAACTATGAAGAAGAAATTCAAGTTGGAGAAGAAGAAGCGGGGATATTCCATCTCCAACGTTAATAACCTTGCAGTCAAGGTAGCAGTCAAAATATTAGCAGGGAAGGTGATGCAGAAGTGCCGCGTGGATGAGATGCCCACGCTTGTGATTGCATTAGCAACCCAATGCACGGAAGGAGTCCAGTTCAAATGGGAAAATGATCTATGCAGTGAGTTCCATGTGAACTGTCACGAGGCACAGGAGTAGGGCAAGACGTTCCACTACACGTGGCTCTTGCTGTCGATTGTACTGGTGGCATGGGAGCTGCCAAAAGACAACCAATTCCCTTCGATCACGCCAGACCTTCTAGAGACAACGAAGTATGCTTCGCTGTGGATGACCAAGGACGTGCAACGTATAAACAAAAGCAAGATCTTTTGGATCTTGATGGAGATGAGTATTTGGATGGGGATTAATCGTAAACCGCAGTTGTTGCCCACAGTATACGCTAGTTTGCAGAGTTCAAAGCGGATTTCCACCATTTCTTTATCAGGGCGTAGAAGGACTCTACAAAGATATGGCATAACTTACGATATCTGATGACTGATGACGTTATCTTTGCAGTCCTCGAGTCTTAGTTGCCAGAGTGGCGCGCTGCAACAAGCTTCGCGGTGGAAATGGACAAGTCTGTTGCACAACGTAAGAAGGAAGAAACAAAACTCCGAATGGCGCAGCTGGCTGAGAAGCGCAAGAAAGAGGAAGCAGAGGCTAAGACCCAGGTAGCACACGACGCCGCAAAATTGGCCGAATAACAAAAGGTAGGAGGAGAAGAGCGCGAAGGACAGAAGTCACCTTCGCGCAAGACTGAAGCAGAAACAGAGAAGCCAACAGAACAAGGTGGCGCAAACCCGCAAACAATGTCCACCCAACTCAAGCATCAACGACTGCAAGAGAAGGTAGTGCCACGAAAGAAAACCAAGGCGTTAAAGACATCCTTCGACCCAATCACCCTCATTGAGGGGGATTTGCATGATATTGGAGAAATGGTGAGGGAATTCACTGCAGAGGCCCTCCAACAGTTCAAAGAACAACAACAATTGGTATTAGGGGCTCTCTAGAAAGAGCTGCAGGAGTTGCAGGCTCGTACTCCACAGGCTAGCACAGTGTCCACCAGCCTCACGATCGACACTTCAACAGTCGAGGAGATGTTGCGCACAAGGGTGACCAACGCGATACTACTACCAGATGGGGCACTTACTACAGAAAATGAGGTCGACAAGCCCACAGTCAGCAGCGTGAAAGGGGTGGGATTGAATCTGGTCACGCTCCCTCGAGAGATGCTCGACCTATTGCAGGATGGAGTCACCGCGGAACTTAGGGCCCAGGAGAGTCGTGCTCTGTAAGTGATGAGTGAGTAGCGCATTCGAGCAGTTGAGCCTATAGCACAACGAGGCAGTGGAACAAAATAAGCAGATCATGCAAGTTATGGAGGAAGCCTTCCGAATGGTCCGGAAATTAGAAATTCAGGCAGAAGAACCGATTGATGCGCGCGTCTATAAGTTGGCCAGAGGGGTGCATGATGCTCGGACATAGATGGTCAGGATTCAGCTAGAGTTGAACCTGCAGATCGCAGAATTGCAGTTGAGTGCTCAGCCTTCAACTCCGCCGAAATTTAGGGAACAACGTGCCATCACTGTCACAACAACAATAGCGGTGGTCGATAGTGCAGTAGCAGACTGCACGTGACTCTTTGAACAGTCATTCGAGGTCCTGACCACCCTGCAATTGGACCTGAATGTAGAGCACCTAGAGACAAAGGCATGGGAGCTACAACAAAAGTATGGCAAGGTCAAAGGGACCGCGCAGACGGTCGCCCTCACACAGAAGCTTGCACAAAAGTAGGAGGCAAAGGCACTTAAGGAACAAGTGGATGTCACTCGACACAAAGAAGTGGTCCTAAAAGCGCGCCTACAACCATGGATAGATGAGGCATATACGATCACAACTTCCATTGAAGGAAAGCTCGTGAAACTGCAGGCAACCCAACAGAAGATTTAGGGTAGCAGTTCAGCGTCAGTCGCCGAGCAAAGAGTGGAAGAAGTCTAGTAGGCATCCGCTCAGTGCGCTGTCGAGGTTGCGGTCATCCAAACAGAGCTGGGAGGTCTTCATGCTAAGATCTTCGAGCTTGTAGAGTGACTCGAGGGCGAGTCACGATGTTTGTGTTGGGGGCCTATTAGGCGCGGGATCCCCCAAGGGTAGTTTTGGGGCTAAAAGCCCATATTCTGGCCAAATTTTGTAATCCAAGTGTAAAGACTTTGCATTTTGTGGTCGTGGAGCATGTAGGTGTTAAAGAGTCATAGGGTTGTCCGCCCTTATTTTGGAAATGTAATGTTGGCTGTAAGAGATCTACCCATGGTCTGTGGACCATGGGATTGTATAGAAAGAGCTAAGCTCTAAGTAGTTAGTGACATGTAAGAGAGTCATAGCTTTAGAGAAAGAAGTCTAAGTCTTGGGTTGTAGCGTAGGTAGAGGCTCTGCAATTGAGTGCGCAGAGGCCTAGAAGTCCGCAACTGAGTGCGCCAACCCCTGTAGTTGAGTGCACAGGGGGACGAGACTGTAATCATCCGGAATTATAAATAAAGAGAAGTACTCTACAATTTCTATGTCTCTATTTCCTATTTATGCATCTAGTTATGTTGGGTATGAATTTCACTTATAATGCTTATATGATGCACGAATGTCTGTAAATGTGTTGGTTAAATGAATGCAAGTAAGAACATCTATTTACGCGAAGCTAACTAAGATCGGTTAATAAGATAAGTAGAACACTTAGCCTAGTTTGGGAGATATCGCAGTTTGTTGCCCTAGTAGCGCAAAAGTCCTTGAACTGCAGGTCAGGGTTGAGCGAAAACCAATTGTACCCTTTCGCAAAGGCACTGAAGGGTGGGACAGAGGGCTAAGTAACCTGCGCAAAGGCAAGTATAGCCAGAATAAACTGACATCACATCCATCTCAAGGGTGTGGAAACTTGGTTCCAACACCCCCCCATACTGCTTTAGGTGAGACTTCAGTCCACGCTCTGCAGGCTGATGCCAAAAGGGATAGTAGTGTAGGGATTTGTTTGGCTAACTAACACTGAACCTGAGTTAGTCCCCCTCAAGCCAACAAATAGACTGTTGTAGATTTCTTCAACTTAGTGTCCATCTTGTCCAAACTGTAGTCTAAAAGGCATTAAGAAATCTAGTATCCCTGTCTAAGATGATGTTCCTCTATACCCCAAAAGTGCACCCATGCCCATTCAAAAAGCATGTTTGATACTTCTTGTCAAGGAAAAATAATGCACATCTTATTGGCCCTATCAAATAAATATTTATGTTCATTCCAATTTGTTGGTAACCACACACGAAATCCATGGAAATGCTTTCCCAAGGTTGAGTGGGTACAAGTAAAGGATGGTATAGACCTTGCCTTCTATTACTAGGCTTGCTAGTAAAACAAAGTATGGACATTCTACTATATCATGATACAATTTTTTTTGCATTATGAGTTTGTACACATACCTTTGTAAGTTAGCAACTGTCTTCCCAATGCCAAAATGCTCTACAACCTTCGAGGTGTGAGCTTCTTTGATAAGTTGCATTCTTTCATCTTTATGAACAACAAGCTTGTCTAGCTTGTAGAGTAACTCATTCTAAAAATGATAATCATCCTTCTTGGCACCTTCTTCTATATGAATCTATCCATGTAGTTGTTGAAATACCTCTTTGAACTCATCTTCTACGAATGCTTCCTAGTATGCATCATGGGTAAAAGGCTCCATGTGCATAAGAATTCCAAAAGTTGTAATTTGGATGTGGGTGGCCTTGAAAGCATATCTACCAACTTATTAGTGTTTCCCTTCTTATACTTGATCAATAGATGAAATTACCACAAAACCCCCAGTGATTTGTAAACTTGGTTTGTTGAAGTTTACTGTGGCCTAGAAATACTATGGTGGCTAATGATTTGAGTGGATAATGGTTTTCTTTCCCATCAAATAGTGCCTCCACTTATTAATAGATTAATGTAGGGCATAGAGCTCCTTATCATAAGTACAGTAGTTTAAGACTCTCACATGAAACATTTTAGAATGATAGCATATCAGCTTACTTCCTTGCATCAATACTCCTCCGAAAGCATGCCCACTTGCATTTGTCTCCACTTTGAAAGGCTTTTGCAAATTTGGTGATGTGAGAAGTGATGCTAATCTTTGATTTCAGCTCGTTAAAAGCATTTTGTTGATTCTTTTGCCACTCGAAACTCTTATTTCTTGTTGTTATGGTGTGGAGTGGTGTAGTTACTACCAAAAATGATGCTATGAACTTCTGTAGGTGCTGTGCTAACTTCAATGAAATTAATAGGAACAAGCCATTTTATGATGGCCTCCATCTTTACATAATCTATCTTGATTTCCCCTCCACTAATTAAATACCCCAAATACACCAATGGCCACAGAGCAAACTTATATTTCTAGTTGTTAACCAACTGGTGCAAAAAAAATACCATTTTATCCAACAAAATAACTCTAAAAAATCTCAAACCCTAGTTTTTTTTTAAACTGACATCTACACTGACCTACCATTAAATTGGCTATACAAGTAAATTCCTTTATTTTTATACCAAATATTTTTATACCAAATAATATCTAAATAAATGGCAAATTGTATTATGATTTAATTGAGATCAGTGTGCATTTATATTCACTGTATTTCGGTTACCATTTCCTATAAAATTTAAACGTCACAAAGTGGATGAAATATATCCTACTGATCTTGGGATTATCTTAATTTGTTCTCATTTATTGAAATCTGGGTTTCGTCTCATTCTTTACTCGCAAAACAATAAAGTGGAGATTTTGCAGTGGTGTTGGTGTTTACTGCCTTAGCTAGTACTTGAATTGCATCATTCTATTTACAAGCATTTCGTTTATTTGGCAAAGATGCTATTAAACTGTTAGGAATCTGTTGTCTGGACTTTCTGAGCTTCATTGAATGGTTTTGGATATATTGAGGTTCTCAGTTCAAAAGAGGTTTTGGATTGGGCCACGTTTGATAAGTTCATAATTTGTGGCAGATTCACCTACCTGTGCTAATTGTCCATGTCTGATATTACTTGGAGTTGATTTTCAATATTTTTTCGCAAGTTCATATGGGGTTTCCAAATTTAATTATGGCTTTAGGTGTGAAATAATGTTGTTCTGGTATGAGCCGTTGATCTTTAATTAACCTTTCTTTCTTGGACATGGTTTCCTTTGTACTATATCAATTATGTAGGCTAAGCAATCAGAAAAGTTTGGAAGCTGCGGTGGACATTACAGCAGAATTCTTAAATGCAGCAGTGAAGCCAGTGTTGGTATGTGGGCCAAAGATGAGGGCTGCTAAGGCAAAAAGTGCATTCATGGAATTAGCAGATGCATCGGGTTATCCCGTGGCGGTATTGCCTTCTGCTAAGGGAGAGGTCCCAGAGACCCATCCTCATTTCATAGGGACTTACTGGGGTGCAATAAGTACTTCGTTTTGTGCTGAAATAATTGAGTCCGCAGACGCATATTTATTTGCAGGGCCTATTTTCGATGACCTTGGTTCGGTGGGATATTCATTACTTTTGAAAAAAGAGAAAGCTATAGATGTGGAGCCTAACAGGGTGACGGTCGGAAATGGGCCTAGTTTTGGGTGTGTGTTGATGAAAGATTTCTTAGAATCCCTGGCAAAGAAGGTGAAACACAACCCTACATCTTTCGAAAATTATCGGCGTATTTTTGTACCTGAAGGTGTTCCCTTGAAAAGTGCACCAAATGAGCCCTTAAGGGTCAATGTGCTATTCAAACACATTCAGGCAAGGCATTAAAGAATCTAACCAGATTCTGAAGTTGAATCAATCAGACAATTGTCTTTTAGTTGGCGTTGTTCTTATAAAGCACATTTGCAGCAAGATTATTGTGGATATTTACTGGTATAAAATGGTTGGTTGCAGGGCATGCTAACTAATGAAACTACTGTAATCGCTGAAACTGGTGACTCTTGGTTCAATTGTCAGAAGCTCAAATTGCCAGAAAAGTGTGGGTAAGTAGTCTGCTTGTTGCCAAGAGGTGGAAACGTATTGGTTATTGAGTATTACATTTGCTCAGTGTTTTTTACAATATTATGGCACATCATTTCTGGCTGCAAGGTTTTCTCTATGAAACAAAAGTACCCTTTATCCTTTTGAGCAAATATGAATAACATAAGGAAATGTTAAGGTTCACTGTGTTTGGAATGGTAAGGGCAGGAATGTAAGTTTTCTCATGTCTATTAGTCTCTTAGCTCGTGCTTAGAAAATTTCGGAAGGACTAAATGTATAAGTATGCCTGATTTTTTATTTTCAAGTTTCTTGCTAATAAATGTTACTGTTAATCATAACAAAAGAACACTAACACCAAAAATCCAATATGACTGACGAAAGAGAAATGCTTTTTCTCTGATGCGAGACCTACTGTCATGGTCCTCTTTTTGCAGGTATAATTTTCTGTATGTTTGCAAGCTGCTTGTTTCCTGTACTAAATGTGTGTTTGGCAGGTATGAGTCCCAAATGCAGTATGGATCAATCGGCTGGTCTGTGGCAGCAACACTGGGATATGCTCAAGCAATTCCAGAAAAGCGTGTAATTTCATGCATTGGTGATGGAAGCTTCCAGGTGCAGATTGCAAGGACTTTTCTTTCAGATTCTGTAATATTGTTTTATTTAATAACAATTACTTAGTACTGATGTCTATAAGATTTGAAATATTAATTCTATTGGAATCATATGTTTCCTCCAAAAATTAGTCTGAGTTTTTATCCCTAAATATATTCTTCCTTATTTGAACAGGTCACAGGCCAGGAAGTGTCTACCATGATTCGATATGGGCAGAACAGTATCATTTTTCTGATTAATAATGGAGGATACACTATAGAGGCTCAAATTCATGATGGACCATACAATGTTATAAAGAATTGGAACTACACCGGTTTAATAGATGCCATTCATAACGGTGAAGGGAAATGCTGGACTGTCAAGGTATTTTTTATCTATATTCATAGCTTAACCGACCCTTTTACAGGGGCTTCTTGTTTCTTTTGTGATATGAAATTATTTGTGAATAAGGTATTGTGTTAGTATGGTTGCTTGTCCTTTTTGCCATAGGCGAAAGGCTACTTTTTAACTAACTCTTTTTTCTTAAAACATAACAGGTTGGAGTTTTTTGTTTTTTTGTTTTTTTTGATAATTTAGTAGTTGGTAAAATTGGATATGATGTTTTTTACCATGTTTCAAATTTTAGGGGACATTTTTGGCTTCTTGTGATAAGGCTAAAAGAGTAGGCTCCCTCACTTTAGTGAAGTCTCTGCTCTTGCTAAGTGGTTACAGGCTGTTTGATTTACTCATGGTCTTATAGTTGCTCCTTGTGATAATGCTAAGGAGTAGGCTCCCCCACCTTCTTGGAGTCTTCATTCTTGCTAAGTCATAAATTCCTGGTATATTTGGCTTACACACTGTTGGATATACTCTTCGTGTTTTAATTGCAACAGCTAGATAGATATACCTTTGGTGTTATAATTGCAACAACTAAATGGATATACTTTTGGTATTGGATATACTCTTAGTATTATAATCACAACAGGTAAATATACTCCTACTATTGGATATATATTTTTTTGGTGTCATGATCACAATAACTAAATTTAATCTTTAACCCTCTCCCAAATTACTCCAACCAGCGAAAGAAAAAAATAAAGGAAAAACTTATCTTCAGTAGACTAGGACTAGACTTAAAGAGACGTCCCTTTTAATTGTTCAGAACTTATCCTTCTTGAGGAATCTGTCATGCTCTTGACGTTACAAACAGATCTGTCAGCGGCAGGGCAACAGTAATTCTTGCTGGAACCTTTTTAATTGTTATTTTCACGAGCTGTTTGTGTTCTTCTCAGCCCATAGAGGGACTAGTAAAACAAGAAAATAACTTGCGCTGAATTAGTCCATGGTGCTGAAATTTTCTCAAACAAATTAGAATGATCTTAATCTGCTGGTTTCTTTTGTTGATTCTTGTCAGGGCGTTTTTCTGTTCTCGTCATTCCGACATGGTTTTATATCATGCCAATGCTTCGGAAAATGTGGAATTCTTTTCCAGAATGACCCTATTAGTCTGTTTTTGTTGAAACATCTCAAACAGGATCCCTCAATGCTGGTTTCTTTTGTCGATTCTTTCGATCGGAGTTTTATGTTCTTGTCAGCTCTCCCTGGTTTAGTATCATGCCAACACACCAGAAAATGCAGATGTCCCAATTACTCTTTTGCTGAAATTTCTCCAGCATGATCTTACGCTCCAGGATTTTTTTTTATTCTTATTAAGCAAATATTTTGTTCTTCTCAACTCTGCATGGTTTTGTATCATGCTATCAATACTTCAGAAAATGTGGACCTTTTTCCAGGGTGCCAGTGGCCATTTATCTGTACAAAGTATTTGTTTTATTATTTAAAAGCACCGCTTCTTTCTGTGCAGGTTAAAACGGAAGAAGAGGTTGTAGAGGCTATTGAAACTGCCCTGGGACCCAAAAAGGATTGCTTATGCTTCATTGAAGTTATTGTACACAAGGATGACACGAGCAAAGAGTTGCTTGGGTTGGGGTCCAGAATCGCAGCAGCAAACAGCAGGCCACTGAAAACGCCAAATCCTCAGTAGGGAGGCTTTGAAAAGACCAGCAATTGGAAGCAATTTCTGCAACTCATTATTGGGATGTCAATGTTTTTCTTTCGTCTTGTAGGATTATATGTTCTGATCACCCTATATAGCTGAGTTTGATTTTCTTTAGATCTGAGGTCGAGGTGTGGCCCTTCACTAGGCATACAGCGGCTACTCCTTGTGCTTGGGTAGCATGTTTAGTGTCGAGTTTTGCTGGGGAAGTCTCAGGTTTTTTTTAGCACTATAACAAGTATTTTTGGTTATAACAAGTATTTTTGGTTATGCTTTTTAGATAATAATAATAATAATAAAAAGTTAAAATTATAATTTAGTTAATTTTTTTTATGATTCACTGTTTATTATGGATTGATGTTTATTTACTGGCCATTTAGTTTATAGTGTTGCATTAGTTCGTAGTAAACGAATTGTTTTGGAGTGAATAATCTCATGCGCATGGATAGAGTTTACAAGATATTTTGGCACCAAATTTTTTGTGAATATGTATGTTGATATTGTGTGTAAGTCTTTTAGGTTAATGTGATAGACACACTTTTTTCACTTTAATACAAATGTTATTAATGATTTTGGTGTAATGTTTTGTTTGCTATTTTTGGCTTATGTGCATTAGATCTAATTGAGCCTAAAGGTTCATTCTATAGCCCTATGAGAGGATGTGTGAGTTTATTCTTGCTCAGTATGGAGTTTACACATGTCCCTTTTAAAATAAAAATAAAATATGTTCTAAATAGAAAAATAATATAGGTTATAATGACCATGTTATGATGGTTGAAGAAAAGAAAGGGAGATATGCACATGCACGGGAGCGAAAACCTTAGCCCTCACGGCGAACCCTAACTGAACCATAGGCGGTGCCTCTCCCATGGTGGTTCGGGCCCGACCGCCTAACAGCTGACGTGCTATTTTTTCACTGCTATCCTCCAAGCATCAGACCGACACCATCATCCCTCCTTCTGCGATTTCTACAAGTTCTATTCGTTCCTCCCGACAAAAACACCCTCTGTTTGCTGGCGGTTCTGAGACCATGGAAGGGGCGGACAAAGCAAAGGACCCTCTGCATCACGAGGTCAACTGAAGTTCTTTTCATGGCGTGTCAATTCTGGGACAATTTGTTGTTTCTAGATGCCCTTTGTCATCCTCCTTCCCTGTGCTCGGTAGATCATCTTCCTCAGTTCCCCATCCCCCTCCTGCTCACCTTGACAATGCCCAAGGGCTGGACTGCCCACCCCTCTCCCTGGATACACTGAACCTACTGGGTTCCTGCCTGCAAGCATCGCCTACCTTCGATGCGCCCCCTCCACAGCTCCCTCATGTCTCCGTCCTGCCTGGATTTGCAACTGCCCCTGGTTCAACACCTGAGCCTTTCCCTCCTAACCCTCATCTCTCTGTCGGCCCATCAAAACCTTCTCAAACAAACCCTAACCCTAGCACCCCCATCTGTTCCGGCTGTTTCAGCTCCCCTATCCCTACCCCTGAATCCACCCCCTCCACCTCGCAGACTGTTAACCAAGGCATCCGAGGTCTGCTAAAAGACTACCCGATGACCAGACGCTCAGATAAGCAGAAAAAGGGACGCTGTCTCAGGGCAGGAGACAGGGACATCACGCTGGCTCTAGGCGAGGGTCTCACAATGGGTGAGGTAGATAACACTGCAAAGAGGGTTTTGGTTGGGCATGTTCGAGGTTGGTTTTACTCTTTAGAAAGGTTGCGCCTTTAGACAGAGGAAATATGGAGCTCCCTCCTCAAAGAATTACCCATTATCCATGTACTGGCGAGGAGTTGGTTCGCTCTTCATTTTCACCGGGAGGAATACATGGACTGGATTCTCTCAAGGTTCTGACACATTGAAATGGTGCCAGTCCTGCTGAAGCATTGGGACCCT
>APFE031282885.1:0-23677 GCA_000404065.3 Pinus taeda | reverse complement strand
CCGGTATTTTGACGTGGTTAAAACCCTCAGAGAGGGAAACAGTCCACGGCCTGCGCCAACGTGGCTACTACAGGAAATTTATTAATAAAATAATGAAAATTTACATAAGCTTCTCTCATGCATGGTGAACCTACAAATGACACTCCATGCGCTTTAAATAGAATTCATGGACCAATTGGGTGTCAAGCCACGGATCAAGTGTCGGTAATACCGAGGAGAGAATGAACCGTCGGATCACTACATATCGTGACCGTCGGATTGTAAGTTACAAATGTACATAGTAAAGAAACACACTTTACCTAACTCTATACTAGACCAGGTTATACTTAACTATTCCTATGTGTCGGAATATCCTAACAGGGAGAATGCTCGAAGGTGTCAGATTCTTCTGAGACATCGTCGAAATCGTCGAGGAAAGAGAATGATGGGAACACATCCCCATCATCCCATGGTAGTGGCCATTGCATAGAAAGAGCTGAGGCAAGCTCTCATCACCATACTTACACCAAAGATGACAAGGAATGATATAACCACTCTCAACATTTGAATGTTCATTTGAATAATAATCATGTTGTTAAAGATGAACGTAAATCATGGAATTGAAAAACATGTACCTTTTGTGGATTACATAACCATACATTTTCTAAGTGTTCGAAAAGAATGGCAGTGCACCAAAGAATGAGGTGCGAAAGACCCTCTCAACAACAGGTAAAGAAACATGGTAAGAATATTTGGAGGAATAAGACCTATTGCAGTCATTGCAATAGAAGTGGCCATCAAAGAGCCACTTGTTGGAGGCTCCATCTAGAGCAGCACCTTAAAGACAAAGTATCGGTGCATGAACCAAGTGAAACAATTGTTCGACAAGAAAAACCACCACATGGAGGTGACCCATTCACATTGATAAGTGAAAAATGGTTTCTAGATATGTTAGCTTGTCATGGTCGTGCTTTTGTAAACCATTTGTTGCATTTGAAAGTGTCAAAGTGATGATGTGCTTACATCACTTTTTAAGCAACAATGATGTCTAGTATCATTTTGTGTTGCATTTCACAGTTTGAAAGTGATGTCGTGTTTCCATCACTTGTCAAAACAAAATAGTGTTTGTTCGTATTGTTGTAAATCATGTGTTGAAGTGATGATGAGTTTTCCATCACTTTGAAGCAACAATGACATGTTGGCATTGCTTTCATAGTTTGGGTATTGTGTCCATCCCGATGTAAACTTGACCACCGAGTATATGTTATAAACTCGTGACAAGTGTGGGATTCTTGGGTCATTAGTTGTTCATGAAAGTAAAGCATTTAATTCACAAAACAATGTACTACAAGTTGCAGAGGTTGTAGGTATCGACTCATCGCTTAAGGCTCCGAAGAACAAAGGTGAAGGAGATGGAAGAGAGACCTTTCCAGGACGCTTATGATGCAGACAAGGTATAGAGAAAATGACTGTTTCTGATTAGGCAGAAGGTATGAAGATGATTTTGGCAGCTAATCGGGTCTTGTTTTTGGAAATCTCTGTCGGCCAAGGGCAACCAGTTCTGGTCTTTGTGAGTTGCATTAAGGGGTGCAACATTGAGGGCCACTGGGGCTTCCATTGCTCAATTCTCTGTGTTTTTAAACTGATGGTTGAATTTCTGTGGAACAAAGGATAAAAGAGCAGTTTTGGTGTACTTCTATGAGAACTATAAACGAAATTCAGCTTGAAATTCAGCTCTTACAGGCACAATTTTGCAGAGGAAAACCAAAAACACGGGTTTGAGAGGTGGGACGGGGTAAATACCTGTGTTCTGGAAGCGCAAGAGAGTAATTTGCAGGCTGACTACCGAGTTGAGAGCAGGTTGCTGGACTTTCCTGGTCGGGGTGGAGGACTGGAGCTTGCGCAGCTGCTGGACGTGCTTTTGCATGCAACAGTCTTGGGAAACAGATGAATGAAAATGAACGAAAATGACGTTTTTTACGGGTTTTTTGACAAAAAATCAGTTTCGCGGGATTTTTGGCGCTTTTGGGTTGGTTGACGTCATCGGGACGTGATGTTTTGTCGTGATGAAGGGTACGGATGTTGACGTGACGACGACGTGGAGGTGACGTAAGCGGGCGGGGTTAGCGGGAGGGTGGTAAGCGGTATTAAACCGCACCGCTTATCGGCCAAGGTGGTATTGGGAGGAGGGGTCGCGTGTCCCCAGTACGTCAGTAATACCGCAGACTCCGCGGCGGTAAATATCAGGCGCAGAGGGCCTTGCGATATAATCGTGGGCTGTCCAATGTGCGGGCCCATATCTAACAACTGGCGCAGGTCTGAGGTGGCTTATGGTTATGGCGCGGGGCCCAACATAATAAACAATGATTTTAATATATCGGGGACACTTTGATTGGTTACGGGGGCGCTTAAAGTATTAATTAACCAGATATTAATTAAACTTCGAATATTTGCACGTGGGGAGGGTTGAATAAGGTTATTGATTAACCCGGGTGGTTAATCAATCCCGAGGTCGCTGATAGGGTTAGTCACAGATTCTGGATAAACCTTCAATCCCCTTTGATATAGTGTTATGGTTATAGATTAACCAGGGGCGGGATATTAATTTTTTCAGCGATTTTTCATATATTTACATAATACGGGGGGGGGAACAAATTATATAGGAATTATATAATAAGGTTAAGGTTAATATGAAAATTGATATATGTAAAAGAATAAGCGCTAAGTTATAATGTTTTAACAACTTAGGCTTAGGAGAAAACAAGGATTCTTACACAAGAAATGTGGCTTCTTTACTTAGTAAAATAGAGTTTTACTGAGGCTTTTTCATGAAATGGGGTGATCTAGGAGTTATTGAGAAGATTTCAATATACTTGGTGGGAGGTTAATAAGTTATTTTGGGAGAAGTGTGGGGGAATTTAGACATGCATCACCTGACTTGTAACCAAACCTTGCCATGGTACTTATGATATCCATAAGATGAACATCTTTGAAAGACAAAATTAATCATAAGCCTACTTCTGCAACACCAAAACTGCCTACCCAGCCTACTATACATAACATTTTTCTTCTTCTTCCATGGATGCACTTGGACTAGCAAACCCTTACAAATTTTCTTTTTCTTTTCATGGGAATCCTATCTAAGTCTGCCCTTATTTCTTCCAAGGGCTCAGATTTAACAGTTGAGCTCCTTTGCTTCTCTACTTGACTATTTATCTGCCAAGCTTGAACTGTTTGGATAGATTTTATTCTCTATCTCTAAGACAAGAAATTCAAACAGGAACTGACCAAGATTAAGCTATTTGGCCATTCCTCAACTGTGGTAAGAGTCAACCCACTACACAAAATGAGATTCTTTGCAAAAACAGAATAGTAGTGGCATTTTGGACTAGCACACTTTCTTGGTCCTCTTTATTTGGGGTTCATTTCTTTTCTTTTTTCTCTTGACCATTTCATTCTTTTTGCCCTTTGATCTTTCTTTTAGGGCATACCCTCTTTACATTTTTTAATTTTTTGATCCTTTCAAAATATAGAACCTTTACAGAAGGGAAAGGATGAACATATTAGGAACTTATACGAGTCAATCATGAAATATGACACCTATTGGTATAGGAGAATAACACTGGCTCCACTTGGGGATGGCTTTTCCTGGTGAAAAGTCAAGAACAGCAGGTCAGATGGCCTTATGTACAATTCTTACTGCATTCTGAAATTTTCCCTTTGTTGTAAGTAAAAAAAATTCTACATATGCAACATATATATATTTCTCATGAGCTCATTCAAACAATTGCAGCTCTGTTTTGGATAGTTTGTCTGAATTTTTGTTCTCATATTTTCAGCTCCAAAGCCTTCTTCTAGAATTTCTGGTAAACTAAACAAAAATAACACAAAAAGGTGGCAAAGTTCCTTGACTATTCCTCAAAATTTCTGCCCCATTCCTTTCTATTCTTATTGCTGTGAAAACTGTACAAACTAAACTTCTCTATATACAAGTCAGAGTGTGGATACATCAGCAAACTAGACCAAAATAATGTTTCAACATCCGACCATTAACTGGTCCATCTTCTACCTCTGTACCATCCAAGCTTTTCAAAAATTAGGTATTGTTTCCCTGTGAGGCCTGAATAATAAAAGGTCCCTTCCATAGGAAGTTAAACTTCCCATGTTTTCCTTTATCTTCTCTTCTGGAGTCCCATTTCAGAACTTTGTCTCCTATGAAAAAATCCTCTGCCTTAGTCCTTTTATCAAATATTTTCTTGAGTTTTTCTTGTATCACTTGAGATCTTTGATATACCTCTTCTCTAGTTTGTTGCAAATGTATAGTCTAATTTATTCTTCTCTAGATGACATTTGGTTCCACCTGAGCCTCTTGCAATAATTTCATTACAGGTACCCCTAAAGATGAAGGAAATACAACCTCCATACCATAGACAAGCCCATAGGGACTAGTTCCAATGGATCTCTTGGTAGTTAACCTGTCTGCCCATAGTGCATTTATAAGATTTTTATGCCAATTTTTCTTTTTTTCTTCCAATACTTTCTCAATGATATTGATCAAGATTTTATTGGATGACTTAGCTAGACCATTACCTTGAGGGTAATAGGCTATGGAGTGGCCTAAGGTAATGTGGTATTTGTGACGGAAATTGATCATTCTTTTAGACTTAAAAGCAGCAACATTGTCAGTTATAATCTTTTCAAGACAGCCAAATCTAGACAAGATGTTGGTTTCTAAAAATTGCATGATCATTGAATCATTGGCTTGTCTACAAGGGATGGCCTCTATCCACTTGGTGAAGTAGTCTGTGGCAGTCAAAATCCATTTGTGCTAGCCAGAAGAGGGAGGGTGAATTTCCCCAATGAAATCTAAACCCCATTGTTGAAATGGTCTTTCAGTGGAAATTGGTTTAAGGGGTAGAGGCAGAAGTTTCCTTTCACCTTCAAAGATTTAACATTTATGGCAAGCAGTAACAAACTTTTTGACATCAGCAAACAAGGTGGGCCAGTAAAATCCAGCCCTTAGGATTTTATCAGAAGTTGATTTCCAATACAAATGTCCACCACAGTCCCCTGCATGAAATTCTTTGAGTACCTTGTTAGTTTCATCTTTTATTAGACAATTTAATAGAACACCTTCATGATTTTTCCAAAAGAGAGCACCATCTAAAATAAAAAACTTTAACGCTTTCATTTTCAAAAACCTTTTCTTTATTCTGGATAACCCTAGAGGAGCTTGAAAGTTTGATAATGTATAACATATATGAGCATACCAAGGTGATTCTAGGAAGGCCTGACTGATTTGTGGAGTCGCCATCTCCTGTTCATTATCTAGTTCATTAATATCTAGGGCTTGGCAATTGGTTTCAGTCATGGGTTTAGCCAATCCTTGTCCTTTTATAAGCTTTGTAGGTTTTATTTCAATATCATATTCTAATATAGTAGCAATCCATTTACCTCTTTTGCCTTCAATGCCCTCTTGGGTTAGGATATCTTTGACAAGAGTGCTTGGGATATAAGCTATTATATGAGAGTATAGTATGTAGAGTCTGAAATCTTTGATGGCTTTGACAAGTGCATAAGCTTGTTTTTCCATGATTGGGTATTTTAGGGGTGCATCCCTCAGTGCTTTGCTAAAAAAGGCTATGTGTTTTTCACATCCTTGATCATCTTTCTGTAGCAAAACAGCAGCAATAGTATGTTCTGATGCAAATGAAAAGATTATGAAGTCTTTTTTAAATTTTGGGCTTGTAAAGCTTGGTGTTTTGGTTAAGGCTATTTTGATTTCTTCAAATGCTTGCTTAGCTTCTATTGTCCATTTAACCTTGGAATCCTTTTTCAGCATATTATTTAGCAGTCTAATTAGTTCAGCCAGATTTGGTATGAATCTCCTTAAAAATTTGATTTTCCCTAGGAAAGCTTGGATTTCTTTGATATTTCTAGGGTGAGGTATTTGTAAAATGGCTTCTATTCTGTCAGGGTCAATTTTGATGCCATCCTTTGAGATTATTTGCCCTAACAATTTTCCCTCTTCTAGGCCAAATAAGGATTTCTTTGGATTTAGTAATATACCATATTTTCTGCAAGTTAAAAACACTTGTCTTAGATGATCTAGGTGTTGCTGATCTGATTTGGAAAACACGGTGAGATCATCAAGGTATATGACTAGAAAATCATGAATTTCTATAGCAAAAGCTATGTCCATTGCACGTTGGAAGGTTACCCCTGTATTTTTTAGTCCAAATGGCATTTTGACATATTTAAAAGTTCCCCATGGAGTTGTAAAAGCGGTCTTTTCCTGATCGTCGGGGTGAATTAAAATATGGTTGAAGCCTGAAAACCCATCTAGCAGTGAAATTCTAGAGGCACCTACTACCCTTTGTAAAATGTGGTCCATTTTAGGTAAGGGGTAGTGATCTTTCAAAGAAACCTTTTTTAGATTCCTTAAATCCACACATAGTCTGATTTCTCTTGTTTTCTTCCTAGTGGGCACTAAATTAGAGACCCATTCTGAAAATCTTATGGGTGCAATTATCCCATCTTCATACATTCTTTTGACTTCTTTTTCAATTATAAGGAGGAGTACAGGGTTGAGCCTTCTAAGTTTTTGCTTGAAAGGTTTTTGATTTTCTTTGAGGGGTATTGTATGTTGAATCACATCAGTATCATAGGATTTGAGATCTTCATAGCTCCATGCAAAAACATCCTGAAATTCCTTGAACAATTCAACATATTTAAGCTTTTGGTCAGGAGGCAAAGTTTTGGACAATTTTATCATTTTAGGATTTTCTTCAGTTCCTATGTTACATTCTTCAATGTCTGCGTTTAATGGCTGCATTTTGGGTTTCCTTGGGATATCATTAGAATCAAAAATGTCTTCCAAAGGAGTTAATCCCGTGGGTAAAAAATTGTCCTTTAAATTAATAACTTCAGATTCTCCTTCAATAGTTTCATCAATGTCTATTTATTTAAGCTCTTGAAACTCTTTGTTGGTAAATTTCGTTGGGTGCAGTATTTGAGTTGTTGTTTCAGCTGAAATGTGTGTTTCAACTTTGTCTATTTGATCAAATTCTCCCACAGTGCCCATGTCTATATTAGTGTTGGAAAATTCTTTTTTTAAGGTCAGGAAATTGTTTATCTGAGTGTCATTGTCAAACACCTGCCAATTTTTTACATTATCAAGTATCGTTGGCCTATGTTTAATCTCAGCTATAAAATGATGGTTATGCTCAAATGGCAGTTTACAAGTGCTGGAAAATGTTGCGAAACTGTGAGCATGCAAATTGTGTTTCCTTGGAATTTTGGCATGCTGTGTTTCAAGAAATGTGTTGAGTATTTCAATTGCTGCCCCTCTATAAGATCTTAATCTGAAATCGTTTGTAAGGAAGTTTCCTTTCATTTGTTGGATAACCAAATCAGAGTCTCCCAAAATTGATACTCTAACTGCCCCTAAGTTTTTTACCAATTTGAGTCCTAGCAAGAGGGCTTCATATTCAGCTATGTTATTAGTGCATCTGAAATTCAACCTGTATGCATGCCCTTCAGCATGATCATTTTCCATATTATGTATCCAAATCCCTGCCCCTGCTCCCATTTCATTGACTGATCCATCAAACTCTAAACACCATAGGATTTCTTGATTACAGCTAGTATCAGGGGTCTTAGAAATTTGCTTACTAGGGAGATTTGGATTTTCAGTTTTATCTAGTTTCCCTTGGGTGTTTCTTATGTCAATCATTTCAGAGATTTCTTGGGTTTGAGCACTAGGTTTTTCATTTATGAATTCTTTCTGCTCTAAAGCTAAAACCTTGACATCAGTTGGGGGATAAATTCCAGCATTGTATAGGATGAAGGAATCGATATCAGAATGCATGGAATAAATGGGAAAATTCTGGGGTTTCTTGCCTGCTGATCATATATTTCATTAGAGTTTCTCGGTACAATCTCTTTGGCTGGCCAAACACTGAAATGGTAGCATAAGACATGTCCAACTGTAAAGATCCCTGGAGCTTTGCAACCCAAGATCTGGACAACAACATGCCATATTTTGGTGGGATATCAGCTACCACTACATCCATTAAAATTGTCTTGGCAGGATATTGTACTAGTGATACACATAAATCTTTGATTAATCCTAGACATCTGACCTGGCTAGAATCAAAAGAGAATAAGTCTTTGTATGGCCTGGTGATATCTAGGTCCAACTTTTCCATCACAGATTTGGGCATTAAATTATGGGAAGCTCCGATTCAAACATTGCATTGTGAAGTACTTTGTCATGAATATTCAGACTTACATAGAAAGGAGGGACCCCTCCATCTGCTGATTTACCATTTACTTCAGGGCCAAAAATTAATTCTGGTTGGTCATCTAGGACATTTACTGCATCTATGTTTTCTGGAATTTGAAGTGGTTTGCTGATTTGTTCTCTATAGACATCATGCTTGGCCAATTCCGACAGTGGAATAGCTATCTTTAATTTGCCTATTTCGATCTCAAGGTTGAAGGGTTTTTCTATTTGAATTTTTGCATTTCGGGCAGCAAGATTTTCTTTTCCTGCTGTATTTTCTTTGTTATTTTCCTTTCCAAGAGTGTTGTTATGAGCTGAATCTGCTTTTACATCAATTTCTGGAGGTTCTTCTTGAATTCCTTTTGGAGGAATAGAAGTAGAAGGTTGCTGATTGTCTGACATATCTTCAATTATTGGATTGCTTGGGTTTGGATTAGTTCTAGGGAGCGCTTGTTCAGGAGGATTCTTGACCTTGGATTTGTTAGGTTGCTTGGTTTCTTTCTGCTTGCTGGTTTCAAGGACGTCTATCCTCCTACTTCTCAGATTGTATTGCTTGTGAGACTGATAGATGGTTGTATCATATCCCTCCCTAAAATCGAATGACTCACCTGATTGGGTTTGGAATTGATTAAAAGTATGAGCTTCTTGGTCTTCTTGGGTTGAGAAAATTTGTTGTTCACTATTGAGACCCATTAAATTAATTTGAGTATCCTCTGTTGGTTCACTAGAAGTTGAAGCTTCAGCATAGTTTTCCTGTAAAGGAGGTCTAATGTTTTGGTCAGGGCCGACCTTCCTAGTATTGGGATTCTGATTTTTCCTGAAGTTTGGATTTCTCCCAGTGTTGCTCAGTTGACCATCCCAAGAGGATTTCCTCTCAATTATTTCTACTCTATCACCTAGTCTATCCATTCCTTTAATAATTGCATCTAATTTTTGTTCAAATGTAGAAGGTTCTTCTTTGAAAGGTGTCCTTTTTTCAGCTCTAGCTCGAGCTCGTCTAGAAATCAGGTTGGCCTCTACACTGACAGCTATACTCTGCATGTTTTCTAAGCTTGGAGGAGCTCTTTCCTTAAGCTGGTAAGCCATGTCAGTGTCAAATGCATCAGGGAATTTGATCAAGGCCAAATCTAGAGGAGGTCTGAGATTTTGAGGGATATCATTGTATACATTATTAAATCTGGTATAGTAATCTTGAATAGTTTCTTGTGGGCCTCTTTTCAAGTTCTCATACTCTGATAGGATCTGTAAAGGGTCCTTCTTCTTTTCCCATCTGTTCAAGAAAGTCTGATAAAGGGCTTCTGGATCAGCAATAGTGTTTGCAGGGAGTGCCCTAAACTAGGTCCTAACATCACCCGTCAAACTTTGAACAAAGATCTTCATTCTCACATCATCAGCATCAATCTCATAATTTTCAAAATAATCTGTCATTTTCTTGGTATGTTGTTATGCTGTATAAGTGCCAGTACCATCAAAATAGGTAATTTTGCTTTTATAATCATGACACATAGCCCCTGGATTTGCAGGTAATTACAGGGGAGCATATCGGTTCACCATATTTGCAGAGATAAATGTAACAACTGGAAGAGCAGGGATAACAATGGAAATATGAGTTGTAGATGGGGGAGTGGAAAAGATGGCTTGAACTGTTGATGGTGAACTAGGAGAAGCAACAGTAAAGGCAAAATGGATTTTTGCTTTTCCAGAAGTAAGCTCAGTTTGGATAGGGTTCTATTGAGGTGTGTCAAGGTGTAAATCAACAGAATATTCTTGACTTTCTTGGCTTCTAAGGTTCTTAGGGATCAAATTAGGATTTTCAAATATAGGTGGGGGATTTGGATCTGGATTTGATCTGGTGTAATGGATTTTTTTCTTTGGAGCCAGCTTCTGAATATATTTTTTGGTTTTTCTTGAAATATTTGAAGGTTACAACTTTTGACAGTATCTTCTAGGAAGTTTAAAATATGGGAGTTATGAACTATCCTGAGAACTGATTGAAAAAGAGAAACTGATCAAGTATTTGGACTAGATGTCGAGAACATAATTTAGACTGGAGATAGACTGAAGCAACATTTATTTACTCTTGCAATTGCAAAACAAAAGTAGTTTCAAAGGCTACCTGGCTGACTTCAGGCTCCATCTGTAACTTATGAAATAAACAGCAGTAGCAAACAATTATTCAGTTCCCCAGTGGAGTCGCCAATGATGTTATCACTCAGGTTGTTCCCAAAAGTTGTAAGAAAGGGAATACGGCCGAGGTAACCACAGACCAATCTTTTAGACACAGATTCTAGCCAATCTGCATCCAAAGAGGGCTCTCTCTTTATATTTTAACTTTGTTTTGAATTATGTTAGGCTAGTTATGAAGTGCAAGGGTTCTGCTTTGAGTTTTGGTTGGAGAGATGGAAATTCAACAGAACTGTGAGGTAAAACTGAAGAGTTTCAGTCCATTGGGCATGATGGAGTCAAAAAAGGATAGTTTCCTGGAACTGGTTTCTTAACAGAGGAGGTATCACAGAGCAAGGTACTCAAATATGGGACAATTCATAGGCTGAAATAAGATGGAATGGAGTCAATGGGTGAAGGGCAATTAAGAATCCTTCATCATGTTGACAGAGGGAAATTGGCTGAGTACTGTTAAGGAGAAATTAAGAATTCCTTAGCAAATATTCAAGATGTGAGAATCAGGGGAAACAGGAGCAATCAAGAATTCGTTGTTTATGCTAATTCTAAAGAAAACATTAATAATAACAAATACTGAACACAGAGTGCAATCAAGCAAGTTCTGAGTTATTCTTTTTCTCTGTTATTTAGATCATGAAACATAGGTGCTATAATAAAGACAAAAATTATAAAACCCAAGTTAGAAAGACTTATTGATCCATGAGATGATTCAAGAATTATGTAACATGGTCCTTGGCATCAATTCCTATTACAGTAAACCAGACATAATTGGTTCCAACAGCGTTTATTCCAAAAAATTCTTCAGTTTGACAATCAAAACTCTGAACATTCAGCACCACCAAACCCCAAATACTTCGTCTAGGGGGGTATTTATACAAAAATTCCAAGATATTATACAAAATATCTGATAGAAAATAAATATCTGCTGAAAATTAATGTTTCTTTTACATAGATAGAGACAGATAGTCTCGAAAATAGGGAGGCAATAAATGGATGCACTAAATTTGTGTTATGCTGGTTGATCTGACTTTATGAGAGGTACTGGAGGTGGTTGCTGCAAGTCGGTTCCCAGCCGTCTTCCATTAATTTTCTGTGATGACTTTCTGCTTTGGCTGGACTCTCTTTAATGCTGATGTGATATGCTTGGATTTGCAGGACCGTGGTTCATTTTTGTTCTGCGCATTTTTAACAGATGGTGCCCAATTTTGATTTGACTACTGATAAGTCTACAAGATCTCTAGAATGCTTTGCCACCACTCTGGTCCTGGTATTTTATGTCTCTTCAGCTTCCTTAAAGTCTCATCAGCATCTGTGTACCTGAAGAAATTAGGTGGGATGGTGAACAGATGCTTCACCTCATGCTCTATGTAGAATAGACTTTCCAGGCTATCATAAAGGGACTGGCCAGATGGAAGTGCTTTTTCTACTGAAGTACTTGAAGATGAACTAGCTTGATTGATAGAAAATGCGTTTAATTTATGTACATAGTCCTTGTGTTTCATCAGACGCTCATTATATCCCACAGGACTTGGCAAACCCTTTTGATTCAGGACTGTAAATTTGTCTGTGAAAGAATCTATTTCTACCTGCATGTCCTGGCATCTTCTGTCCAAGTTTTGCATTAGAGTTCTCATGGTTAGAACTCTTTTGATGTCCAAAATGGTACCTATTCTATATCTAATGTCCATTGCTTCCAATTCTTCACTGGTCTTGGTATTCAAAAAATGGATTAGCCTGTTAGCTTGCTCAGGCATTTGTCCCAATATTGCTCTAGTTTTCTGAATTTCTACTTGGGCTACTTTTATCAAATCAATCTATTCATAAATGGTCTGAATAGACCTCCATACACCACTAAGTGATTGGATGATGTTGGTCCACAAAATTCCTCTGATTTCTGCCAGAGGCTTATGCAGAGAGAGATCTTTTTCTAAGCCTCTTACCTTGTTTTCCAAAGCTTTGACTTCCCTTGTTTTTTCTGCCATTGTCATCTTGGATTTATCATAGTTTTGCTCAATCTTTGCCAGTTTTTCTTTGACTTACTTCAATTCAGATACTTGGAGTTTCAGCTCCTCCATAGCTTTTATTAATTGTTTTGTAGTCATAGCTGTACTGCTGCCTGGTACTGTTGTTGTTGATGTTGTTCCTATTGTTGATGCTGGGATAGTGGGAGGCATTGCTTCTATAACTGTGGGAGGGGCAGCTGTGACTGTTGGAGCTACTTGAGATGGCTGGGAGGTCGGCTCTCCCTGCTTTTCTTGTAGTGCCTTTTCCAATGCCTGCTTTGTCTCACTCAATCTCTCATTCAACCTCATGAGCAGGTCCATCATGTCCTCCTCAGATTTCTGCTATATAACATCTGTTGTTTGTGGATGCATAGAAGGAGGCATTTTGAGTTGTTTTCTAAGGGCAACAATGTCCTATCCCTTTTTCTTCATTAGTGCTCTTATGCCTTTGGCATCTTTGGGATCATGTCCCAGTTCAATGATAATATCTTCCAAAGATTTTATCCTGTTGCCCTTAGCTAGAGAGGAAGCTTTCTCTAAATCTAGTTGAGCAGAGGTGTTCTCTAATGATTTTTGCAATTTGTGAGCCAACATAGCTTTATCAGCTAGTGTGGAATACACCATCTCTCGTGTCTGTTTGTGCAGCTCAATCTGGTCTATTGGATGAATTTCCTTGGCCAAGACCTCCAGATTTGTCTTGATATAATCAACTGTCGATTGTGGTTGCTACACCTTAGGCTTAAAATAGCTCATGATCATTTTCCCTTCTTTAATGTCATATGCTGACATTAGTCTTTACTGTTTTGTGGGGGTCATCCTAAGATATTGGTCATAAATTTCCAGCCTCAATGGATCATTTCTAGCCTTAATCTATGTGAATGTTATTTTGACATCAGAGGTCTGTTTTCTTGGTGGCCTTATGGATGAAACTTCCACACTATGCTGCATTTCCAGCTCTTGTCTGTGTGAGCTGGTTAATGTTTCAATCACTGGGGAAGTCTGTGGGCTGGTTGCCCTCTCACCTCTTAGGCTTTCTATGGTTTCCTCAATGATTTCTTCTTCAGATAGAGGATTTAGTCTTTTCCTTTTTGCACCCGGATGTTCTGCAGGTCCACTAATGGGTGTGGCCTCTTCTCTGTCCCTTTTCTTTCCTTTTTCCTCATTTAGAGGATTTTGTAGTGCAGGAATCTCTGCTACTTTCGTCTTTGCTGGAGGAATTTTCTCCCGTTGATCTGTCATGGCTTGCTACTCTGTACTTGCTACTTCCTTCCCCTTAGAAGAACTTGAAACTGTTGTGCTGGCCTCTTGTATAGGTTGTTGTGAAGTCCCAGCAGAAGATGTACCCACCCCGGCTTGTTGAGGAAGCTTGAAAGATACATGTCCAAAAGAGTCCAAGTCAAGTGTATTTTCTAAATCTTTCATTGCTTGTTCCATTTTTTTCTTGCAGAGTGAATTCTTCAACTAATGTACCCTCTATCCACTCATCCTGATTAGCATATTGTTCTACTTCAGGGATCCTATGATGTATGTAAGTTGACAGCCAGTTTCTCACTTTTCTGTCACTTATAAAGCTATTTGGGTCATATGGCACCCAGCAGAAGATTTTCTTCAATTTAAGTTCTTCCCCCAATATCTTGTCAGCATCTTCCCATGCTTCCCTCTTGTTAATGATAAAAGGGCCTAATTGGTTTCTTATCCTCAGCTGAGCCTTTTTCTTTACATTGCAAAAGTGAGTTAAATATGAATTGATAAGTTTCCTGAAATATTCCAATGCAAACAGTCTCATGGGCACATACTTGGGTAGCTTATAAGGGCACAACTCACAGCTGTATATCCTGATTTCAGTGTGATCCTGGTAGATGTACCAGTTACCTATCCTACAGTTCTTGAAGAGTTGTAAAATCTTCCTTATGTCACCAGAGAGCCTAGGAGGAGGAGTTCATATCAATAGAGTGGAAGCAGGATGTATAAACAGGTCAATGAATTCACAGTAGGTATAAGGGGTTTCACCAATTCTATGGAAGACAGAGTACCAAAAGATTACAGACCTCCTCTCTCCTTTGGAATCCAATTTCCTGATGGGAAATATAAAACTGTCTGGGTGATAATACAACAGCAGATGGTATATGAAAGTTGTGTATTTAAACACTCATTCTCTTTCCAAATTCATAAATTGAGCATGGATTTTGTCAGCAATGAAAGAGGCATAGTCATACTTAATAGCAGGGGGCTGTCCTGGAGTAAAGGTGGATAACAGAACCAGGACCATCTCATCCACATATTCACTGGACCTGAATCCCAAGATCATTGATATCATGTCATGAAGAATTCTTCCAGTCTCATTGAAACAGACATATAGATAGGGAGGTGGGCCTTGGGGCTGGCAATCTGGCTTCATGAATAACTTAGCAATACGGGTTATCTTTTCACTGGGAAATTGAGAGCCTTGCTCAAGCAAAAATCCCATGGAAAGAGGAGCAAGTGGCTAAACTGGATGGAATTGTAGCATTTCATTGATAGACTCAGCAGTTATGTAAAAGAGAACAGTTTGTGATGGAGTCATAACTGCTTTACTGCCAGGATCATAATTGGCACAACAGTGGCGAATAATATCTTGGAATATATTTACTTAGGGAAGGTAATACCTGGGGAGATTGGATTCCCATATTCCATAGATATCATATTTGTTCAAATGATTGTTTCTGATTAGGCAGAAGGTATGAAGATGATTTTGGCAACTAATCATGTCTTGTATTTGGAAATCTCTGTCGGCCAAGGGAAACCAGTTCTGGTCTTTATGAGGTGCATTGAGGGGTGCAACATTGAGGGCCACCGGGGCTTCCATTGCTCAATTCTCTGTGTTTTTAAACTGGTGGTTGAATTTTTATGGTAAAAAGGATAAAAGAGCAGTTCTGGTGTACTTCTATGAGAATTATAGATGGAATTCAGCTTGAAATTCGGCTCTTACAGGCACAATTTTGCAGAGGAAAACCAAAACCACAGGTTCGGGAGGTGGGACGAGGTAAATACCTATGTTTTGGAAGTGCACGAGATTAATTTGTAGGCTAACTGCCGAGTTGAGAGCAGGTTGTTGGACTTTGCTGGTCGGGGTGGAGGACTGGAGCTTGTGTAGCTGCTGGACGTGCTTTTGCATGCAACATCCTTGGGAAACAGATGAATGAAAATGAACGAAAATGAACGAAAATGACGTTTTTTACGGGTTTTTTGACAAAAAATCGGCTTCGTGGGATTTTTGGCGCTTTTGGGTTGGCTTCATCAGGACGTGATGTTTTGTCGTGACGCGGGGTACGGATGCTGACGTGACGATGACGTGGAGGTGACATAAGCGGGCGGGGTCACCGGGAGGGCGGTAAGTAGTATTAGACCGCACCACTTATCGGCCAAGGTGGTATTGGGAGGAGGGGTCGTGAGCATGCCGGGAGGGCGCCGCGTGTCCCTGGTATGGCAGTAATACCGTCGGCTCCCCGAGCAGTAAATAACGGGCACGGAGGGCCTTGCGATATAATCGTGGGCCGTCCGATGCGCGGGCCCATATCCAATGGCTGGCGCAGGTCTGACGTGGCTTATGGTTATGGCGCGGGTCCCAACATAATAAACAATGATTTTAATATATCGGGGACACTTTGATTGGTTGTCGGGGCTTTTAAAGTATTAATTAACCAGATATTAAATAAACTTGGAATATTTGCGCGCGGGGAGGGTTTAATAAGGTTATTGATTAACTTGGGTGGTTAATCAATCCCGAGGTTGTTGATAGGGTTAGTCACAGGTTCTGGATAAACCTTGAATCCCCTTTGATATAGTGTTATGGTTATAGATTAACCAGGGGCGGGATATTAATTTTTTCAGGGATTTTTCATATATTTACGTAATACGGGGGGGGAACAAATTATATAGGAATTATATAATAAGGTTAAGGTTAATATGAAAATTGATATATGTAAAAGAATAGGCGCTAAGTTATAATGTTTTAACAACTTAGGCTTAGGAGAAAACAGGGATTCTTACACAAGAAATGTGGCTTCTTTTACTTAGTAAAATAGAGTTTTACTGAGGCTTTTTCATGAAATGGGGTGATCTAGGAGTTATTGAGCAGACTTCAATATCCTTGGGGGGAGGTTAATAAGTGATTTTGGGAGAAGTGTGAGGGAAAGTTAGACATGCATCACTTGACTTGTAACCAAACCTTGCCATGGTACTTATGATATCCATAAGATGAACATCTTTGAAAGACAAAATCAATCATAAGCGTGCTTCTGCAACACCAAAACTGCCTACCCAGCCTATTATACATACATTTTACTTCTTCTTCCATGGATGCACTTGGACTAGCAAACCCTTACAAATTTTCTTTTTCTTTTCATGGGAATCTTATCTAAGTCAAGGGCTCAGATTTAACAGTTGAGCTCCTTTGCTTCTCTACCTAACAATTTATCTGCCAAGCTTGAACTGTTTGGACAGATTTTATTCTCTATCTCTAAGACAAGAAATTCGAACAGGAACTGGCCAAGATTAAGCTGTTTGGCCATTCCTCGACCGTGGTAAGATATAACCCACTGCACAAAATGAGATTCTTTGCAAAAACAGAATAGTAGTGGAATTTTGGACTAGCACACTTTCCTGGTCCTCTTTATTTGGGGTTCATTTCTTTTCTTTTTTCTCTTGACCATTTCATTCTTTTTTCCCTTTGATCTTTCTTTTAGGGCATACCCTCTTTACATTTTTTAATTTTTTGATCCTTTCAAAATATGGAACCTTTACAGAAGGTAAAGGATGAACATATTAGGCACTTATACCAGTCAATCATGAAATATGACACCTATTGGTATAGGAGCATAACAATATTAATATTTAAATCAGCCTAGATCCATCTTAACTTTGGATCTATCAAGCTTTGGGAGGGATCAAATCTCTCGAGGAGCAAACCATTGGTCAAGATTTTCACTCAAAAAAGAGGTTTTCACCTAAAGAAATGTGATCTCTCTCGTCGCTTGATAGATCCAAAGTTAAGATGGATCTAGTTTGGTATACTTGTATGTAAAATTACCCTGCAACACCTCATCTCATTAATATGACATGACAATTACATTACAAATATGCAAAAATGTGTGATATCTTTCATAAATATCTCAAAGCAAGGCTCAATGAGGCTAATTCACAATCTAGGAACAATCACGAATATTAAGTCATTAGTCCAACAACATCTGGGCATAGGCTAATAATTCCCCCAAATCATTCTCTATAATCCTTTTATAGATTTCCTTCCTTGATCACACTCTCCTGATCTGGTCCTCTTTTTCCACTGATCTTGTCCATTTGATTAGGTACAATTTGATAAAATTTGGGTGCTTTGGTCCTTATCATCTTGATTCCTTCAAAACCCAGTGCATAGATCCATCTTTTGTGGTTTCTCTAGGGTCCAAGATAACCACTTTCAATTCTAACTTGTCGCTATCCATTTTTTGTTCTCAATTTCCAGCAAGTCTAATCATTTATGTTTCCACTTGTAATAGCCATTTCTACAACCATTTTTTAATCAAAATTTGTTCAAAAATGAAGGACCAAATAGGCCTTGACCACAATCCATTGAATTGCCCTTGAGTCAATCTTCCTTCTCCAAATTTGGCTCTTCTTGCAGCTGCACAACTTCCATTGGTAGTTCTTCTCTCTACTTTGTTGCTTCCTTTTATTCTTTCTCAGCTACTTCACCTTCAAACGAAGAAGCCAACTTTGGTACTGTATTTAGAAATTGTGTTTTAAAATCAATATACTATGTTGTGGAAAATTTCTAGGTGGCAAGCAGTGTAGTAACTATATCAATGAATTCAATAGTAGTATCAGCTATATGCTTTTCAGGATGGGTCATAAGGATGGTATGTCATTCAACATCAGCTTTGTAGTTCAGTTCCTTCATATGGAAGAAATTCTTTTGCATTGGAGGTTGAAGATCACACAATAAATATTTGATGACATGGGAATCTTCCTCTAATTTATGAATTTGCTTCTCCAACGCTTCAGCCTAAATAAGGAGATATTTCTATTGTTGGAGATGTGTGGTAGAAAGTGGTTGTTCAAACAAGTATTGAGTTTGATTCCATAAATGGTACAAAGTTCGGTTCTTCTTAGCTAGGAGACTAGACCAATCCTACTCTTGTTGAAATATTTCCTGAGAATCATTCATGGTCTACTTAAGATTTATGTGGATTTAAGAACGTTGTGAAATTTCTTATGCAATCCACTAGGTGAAATGATCAACTAGATTAGGGAGTTATTTTCATAAGTTAACAACATTACTTCAAATTTTCTATAGGCGGTGACTAGCTCCTTATAATCAATATGAACAAAGTTGCAATATTTAGTACTTTAACACATATAGGAGTCCTCTGAGGCATTAGGAATAAATTCGACATTCGTTTTCCACATCTACTAAAACTTGGAACTAATATCACAAAAAGGTAATGGAATAATCTTAAATGTATCAAGTTTGGTAGTCTTGGGGCAAACGTATGTATGGCCATGACTATAAACGCCCCCTCCCACATTCACCCACTTTTACATGATCTCTAGGGTAAATGTGAGGTGAGTGCTACTATGACATGACCCAAACTCCAAGTTCCAGTGGTTGAAGTGGGGCCTACAACCAACAAATTACATACCTCCCTTAGGGAATAAAGACCACTTAGGTGCTTACCAACCACCCCTGGTGATAAATCCCTAAGTTGTAACTCTTTTCTCAAGAAAATCCCCTCAACCACACACATAACACTGCATTTGTGTGGTTATGAGGCTCCAACCGCACTAATGAGCTTATCTATTCTTAGTATGGCCAAAAATAACCAATTCAGTGCCAATGGTCCCTAAATTTGAGCCACTTTTCCAAGCTAGCATCCATACCACTACCCATAACTGCTTCTAAATTTCTAGAAACATAACTTAGGTGACAACAATTCCAAACATTCAAACTTGAAGCCATAAATTTACTTAGACAGCCTAGTATACATTATAAATTTCATCAAACATATGGTAAACATATGAGTTACAGTTCATGAATGCATATTTGATCTTAAATATATGAACTTCACTTAAGAATCACCAAGAAGGTCTAATTTCGTCTCAAGTAGATGCAACAATACTTGTTATCCCATGAATTCATTACCCATTCAAATACTTATCGAATCATGAACAAGAGCCATAATTAGAATACATCATAGAACCATGTGTATAACTAACATATAACCAAAATATTAACCATGAAAAATCAACCATAATATCCACATAATAACAAGTACAATTCTCATATATCACAATAGGAAAATAACTCTTATTAAAAGATGTAAAATCCAACCAAGTTAAGGACTTCCAAGTATTGCCCGACCATAGATTGAACTAAACCAAATATTTCTTTTATCCAAACACCTCTGCACCATATTTCAATTATGAATGTGGGATCTCATGGGATAAAACCAATTCATAATCAATCATGGACTCCATAGGTTAAACCACCTCCATCCGAAAACTACCATGATCTCACCTAAACCGGTCCTGAGATCACAAAACCAAACCAAGCTTGGATGCATAAAAATTTCTTCACCATACCTTGAGGAATTTTCTTGTCTTCACCCACCTATTGAGGGCTTTCAGGAGAAAAACATCTCCACCCCAAACCCTTGGGAATCTTCTTAAGACCACCTCACCCAGTTCCAAAGCCTTCCAACAATTTAAGGTTCAACCAAGAATGATTCCCATCACACCATGGTTATCCAAGAAATGGAAAGGCAAGGCTGAAACCACTGTCAAACTAGGAAAAACCAATGGCAATGACATCAAATGAACCAAATAAACAAATTCATGTATCGTGCATTCACACCTCATCTAGGAAATCACACATGCAACCTGATACCTACAAATCCTCCTCTGAAGTTGTTGATCCAACCTTCTCCTTGATTTCCTTTTCCTTTCCTTTCTTGACTTTCTCCAAATCCAATTGTAGAATTATGATGTAGAATTGCAAATTCTCAAGAAATTTTCATCTAAATTAAGACACACAATTCTACTCTACTGATGTGCGGAATTTAATTCACAATTTAGAAAAACAATCACAAACATGCAATAAGAAATAACACACATGCACAATATTTTTCTAGGGGAAAGAAAATGCTAAAACCCCCTTAAGCTTCCTTACATTAATAAAATGAATAGAGATGTATTACATTTGCTTTCTTTCTTTGAGCACAACTTGCAAATGAATAACCTATCTCTTTGCTCAATGAGAAGCTCTGACCCAGATTTAGCCAATTTATGCCTCTCCTTGAGCCCCTATTTCCTTGCGCAATTCCTGAGGAATTAGGCCCCTATTATTTAGGATTTTTCCTCCAATTGATTACACAATTCCCAAGATTGATCATCTAGTTGCACGCAATGCCTATACACTCAAGAATTGTTTACAACTAATGTTACACTACCTTGGAATCTCCACCACAACTGGGGAACTGGAATTCTCTACATACACTAGCTATTTTAGGTTGATTGATTAGTTAATTGGATGATCATTGAGTTATATTGTTGTCCCACTGTATAACTAGCCTTCCATGATTTCTATCAATAGTTTGAACTAGTTTAACTGAACACAACTAGATATAAATGAATTGGATTACTAAAATTTAGTAATCAAACATGCTTAACTGAACTCCAATCCCTCTAACTCGAATTGAATTAGATAACTGAGTGAACAAGCCATGTCACAAAAGTTAGCTGCATCTAAGTTGTCTACTGATGTGGAAATTTGAATTTCTCAATTTTGACAAAGGAAAAATTAAATTGAGACTTTCTTGCTACACTTCTCAACACTCCCTCTCAGCGAGAAATGAATTATCAACCTCCCTTATCCTGAAACTGTGGAACTCGAACTTCCCTCTTGACAAATCCTTTATCAAAATGTCAGCATCTTGTTCCTATGTCAGAATGTATTTTAGCAACATTATCCGCCTCTCCACATTATCCATTTGGTGGATCTTCAACCCCATTTGCGCGGCCAATGCAATAATTGATCTAATGGATAAATACCTTGCTACGTGAGCAAAGTTTTCCTCATTGTCAATTCCCTCAACTTGAGAGAATCGTTTGGCCACAAATTTGGCCTTAACTTCTCTATGCTTCCGTCTATTACATGCTTAATCTTGAAGATCCATCTTGAACCCACAATTGATTTATCAGTCAGCCTTGGGACCACGTCCCAAACACTATTCCTCATGATGGATTTGTATTATTTCACCATTACATCAACTCAAATAGGTTTCTCTACTACTTCTTCAAAAGAGGATGACTCAGTCTCTACAAGCTCAGCCATTAGATCCATGTAGTCATTGTACCTCTGAGGTGACCTCCTTTGCCTACACAAATTGCAAGGAGCTCCCACATTCTCCCTTGCATCCTGCACTAATCTATCAGCTTCCCTACTTCTTTTTCTCCCTTATTTGGATGGTTCTACTTGAGTGGATGTCTCGACTCTCTACTCCTCTATTTGTGGTTGATACACAACTTCTTGAGGCTCCTTATTTGGAGATAAAAGTTCCTCTTCTAGTTCCAACCTCCTATTCCAGAGGTCACTAACATCGTGACTATGCATTTTCTCTACCCTATTAATTAATACAGCACAATATTCCACATCCAACTTCTACAGGTTCTTCACATAAACCCCAATCTGCTTCACATTTCCAATGGCTATGTGTCTTAGGAATGCTTTCCCTTTGTTGAAGATCACATCATAACCACGGTCTTCCAAAACTACTACAGAGATGATATTCTTCTTTAGGCCTGGAACAAACATGACATCTTTGAGGTGAATATGGGATCCAAACTCCCTTTGAAATGTTATTATACCAATCCGAGTAGCAATTGTACCTTTCACCATCGCCCAACTCAGTATGCATCTAGAGATATTTCTCCTCTAGGTAACTGAAAAACTCTCTACACCCTGTCATGTGGAACAAGGCACCAGAATCCAAGTACCACATGCTTCCCATCATAGTGTTGGCCATGCATGTGATAAGGGTGAAGTCTAGCTCAAACAGTGAAGCCAATGCCTCACCTGTTGCTCCTCCTAAGTTATTCTTTCTAGAGTTTTTGTGTGGACACTTTGTATCATAGTGCCCGAATTCATGACAATTGAAGCATTTAGTTTTGCACAAGACTTTCTTCATGGCCCCTCAGTTGGATTCTAGTTTGGTTTTATAGTTATTCCCTTTTCCCTTCTTTCCCTTTCCAACCAATGAAAAATTTACTCCATCCTTTGCTTTGGATGAATTTCCATCTCGGTTATTTCTCCTAAACTCTTCTTGTACCAAGTCAAACAAAAAATTTTCCTGCTTTGGTAAATTTTCTCTTCCATTTACTGAGTCCCGATAGCTATGCCAAGATTTTGGAAGGCCTAGAAGAGCTAGGATCACTAGGTATTCTTCTGTAACAGCCACAACAACCACTCCAATCTCATCCCAAAGTTGTGTAAATTTGGTGAGATAATGCAGAATAGTATCATTCTTCTTTTAATTTTCCAAAGTTTGCCTTTGAGGGACAATTTTCTATGATCATTGATATTCTTAAACCACTCTATGAATTCCTTCCACATTGCAAAAGGAGTTTCTTTTCCATGGAAATTTGATACAATGTGGTCTCACACTCCCTCCAATATTATTCTCCTCACCTTGTCTACATACTTCTTCTATTGGATTAGGTTTTGTGCATCTGATGTTTGTGGCGTTGCAATATTTGTCTTGGCATATTATATAAACCGATTTTCATATAGCACTGCGTCAATGCAATCCTTCTGTTATCACAAAATCAGTACTGATGGCTGCTAATCAGTTAGACTCTATGTAACTATTTCAGACCAGACTCTTGGCTAAGGATTAGCCTCCCTAACCTGAGAGGGCTCTCTCAAAATAAACAACTGATTTATCTTTAAACACTAAGAGGGCTAACTCTTGTAATGAGAACTTAAATAAACATGATGGTTGGAAATACAACATAACATTTCTTCCATTGGGCTCATGGAGTCAAACACCATTTCAGTAAATTATCTACTACTCATTCATGGAAGTCAAGGCATGTAATGTTTAAACACTCAAAACATTTCTCAAAGAACCTCAACTCATAAGTATACACAGGAAGTCTGAGCACCAGGTGAATTCAGAGTGATTGTATACCTATA
>APFE031282880.1:27676-45636 GCA_000404065.3 Pinus taeda | reverse complement strand
ATTATTTCAAGTCTAAAGTTATAGTAATAATTAAATATATATATAACTATAATGAAAATTTTTGAAAACCAAAATCTAATTAAACTATTTCATGAATATTATTATTCTAATTACGCCGTAAGGCGTTCCCATTTGAAATTAACTCCCCCGAATTGCCACCGTGTACTTTTTTGAGCTATTCGATCGGATGTTAGATGATTGGAACATTCCAGGCCGTTGGATATAGTTTAAGTTACTTTCTTATATTCTTTCGGCACAGTTTTTTTAGCTGCTTCAAATCTTGCCAAGCAGGCCGCGTCTCTAGGCATCCCGCTGCTTCAAATCTCGCCGAGAAGGCCGCGTCTCTAGGCATCCCACTCTAGGATGGGGATACCACAACTTGTTTGTAATGTTGATCAATTTCTGGATCTCCATAATACCGCACAAAACCAATTTCACAGAGCGCAATATAAAATGAATCCCAAGAAATATACACACAAAACAAATGAGGCTCTAGCTGCGGATCGAGAGATAGCTACAGAATCTGGTCACGCCAGGTACACGCCAAGTACACTCCTGTACACGAAGGGGGTATTCTCCATCAAGCGATTTCATCTGCTGCTACAGCTGGAGAGGAAACTATGGAAACTCCCATCCCGGGCCCTGAAGAAACTCCCATCCCAGGCTTTGAAGAAAAATCCAAATGGCTTCGATCCCCATGTCGATCTGAAAAGAATTCTCTGCTTTTAGGGCCGCGATCCCTCATAGGTCAGAATCCATGACAATCTCTAAAAAATTGCTCTGTTTTTAGGGCCGAATAATGGTGGATTGGCAGGCTTTGGTGCCCATGCATCTTCTTTGTATTCCGGATTTTAAAGCTTTGCCCTTAAGGTGCGGATTTTTGTTTATTTCGAGGTTTGTGAGTTATCTCTTTGAAAGAAGAGTAGTTGAATTTAATCTTTTTGTAATAGTAATGTGCCAGATTTTAAAGCTTTGCTGTTAGGTGCGGATTTTTGTTTATTGCGAGGCAGCTTGCTTTTCCATGAAAGGATGAATATATTCATAGATTTTGTGAATACCATTTTGAAAGAAGAGAAGTTGAATTTAATCCTTCTCTAATAGTAATGTTCCGGATTTTAAAGCTTTGCTGTTAAGGTGCCGATTTTTGTTTATTTCGAGGCAGTTTGCTTTGCCTTAAAAGATGAATATATTTATAGATTTTGTGAGTATCTCTTTGAAAGAAGAATAGTTGAATTTAATCCTTCTGTAACAGTAATGGAAGAATCGCTACGAAATCAATATTATGAAGGCGCCTGCGTATATTTTTGGCTTCAAGCTGTTCCGTATCGATGCGCATTTCACTATTGCTTGCAGTACTAAATGAATTAATATGTAGATGGCTGGATTGTTGACTTTAATTAAAGAATTGCAAAAGTAATGTCGATCAGGATCTTTTGGGTCGAAAAAACGTGCGGAGGTTTTCTGGATTCTGCACCGGTTCGAGTTTCAGCGTTTAATGCGTGTGGAGAAGAATGTGTGATTCTTTTTGTGGTGGGGATTATTTTACATGTTCTTACATAGAGTCCTTCGACAGGCCCTGAAGAAACTCCCATCCCAAGATCCTGCCCCCTATAGTATTCCTCCTAACATTGAAATAAGATACTACATCAACCATGCTCGGTATTTACAAAAGAGCAAGGGGGACACTCATTTGGCAGTAGATCATTTTATTCATTCTTGGAGTGCTAAAAAACTCCCAGGTTTCAGATTGCTTTACAGAGGCAGGTGTGAGGATAGACAGAATGAAATCTGAAGTGGAGAAGCTTAGAGGAGAGGGAAAAAAGGTAGACTCTGCATCTGGTGATACTAATTTTCAGGCCTCGAAAACATATGGCCGCGATTTGGTTGAAGATGCTGGAAGCTTGATCCTGTCATTGGTAGAGATGAAGAAATTCAGAGAGTAGTTATAATTTTGTCTCGGCAAGAATAATCCTGTGCTCATTGGAGAGCCCGGTGTTGGAAAGACTACTGTGGTGGAAGGGCTGGCACAAAGAATTGTTCGAGGGGATGTACCAAGGTAAGCTCTTTTGCAAGCACACAAATATATATTGTTTGCAAATTTTGGTTTGTAGGATGCCTTCCTCAAATTTGGGGATTTTTGTGGGTCCGCACTGGTACAGTGTGTTGGGCGGGATTATCTTCAGAATGCAATCTTGGTAGAGCCGCTAATTCATTTTGTTTTTCAAATGGTTTTAAACTGCAATTTGCTAGAAGTGAGATTGATAGCCTTGGATATGGGAGCTATAGTGGCTGGTGCCAAATACAGAGCGAATTCGAAGAGCGACTTAAATCTGTATTGAAAGAGGTAGGAGAAGGTCAAGGAAAACGTATTCGCAGTTGTCTATAATGAGACTTTTTGAAAGTTTTTCCAGCGGGTTTTTCCAGCCAAAATCTGGCAGCAATTTATTGGAATCGCAAGTTTGATAACTAGTTTTTGCACAATCAAAGGGTCCGAGGGGTTTTTCAGGGTGTTGAATCCAAATATGCAGTTAAAAAACCATTTTAACTGCTAAAAATCAAGATTTAACCTTGGAAAAATCCACAGGAAAAAGGGGGGACTAGCCACTGAAAACACCCCTAAAGGAGAGGGAAAGAAGAAACCCTAAGACCTAATAAAAAGGGGCACCGATGAGGCTAGGAAGACAGGGCTGGGACCTAGCAACTACTAATCTTCTAGCCATCATCCCTATTAAGATTATTCGGCCTTTTCTCAATCTCCAGGGCCTCTCTAAATTTGCGATGGTGAAACTGCGCAACTTTAGCAATGACTTGAGCATCTTCAATACATACATGATGCATCGTCTTCCCGGCATGTTCAGCTAGGGCTGAGGACTTGGTCCTACCATGCCTTAGGTCAGCTGAATGCTCACAAATCCTTTGATTAATAGAGCAACCCGTCTCACCAATATATGGTGTCCCACAGGAGCACGGAATGACATAGACGCCCTTCATGTCTTTAGGGTCAATCGGATCTTTTACAGACCTGAGGGAGCCACTGATAGTATTGAGAGGTCTAAATGTCGCGAGCACATCATACTTCCTCAGAATCCTCGCAATCCTATCTGTGGTCCCTTGGATGTAAGGCAGGTTAACACCCATAGCACGATCTTTAGGATCTCTTCGGGTTGAAGGCTCCTTCTTGGCCTTGAGGAAGGCTCTTTGACCCAGGTGTCTACTGTAACCATTCCTCACGAAGACATCTAGAAGATGAGCCTTCTTTGTTTCCAAGCTCTCTTCATCGGAAATTCTGACAGCACGGGTGGCAAGCGTGCTTAGAACCCCTAACTTCTGAGCGGGGAAATGATGGGACGAAGCATGCAAGTATTGTTCAGTATGCGTCTTCTTCCTAAAAACCCGATGAGAAAAGGAACCATCCGCATTCTTAGAGATGAGAACATCCAAGAACAGAAGACAACCTTTGTCTTCTTTTTCCATCGTGAATTTAATGGCGGCAAACTGGTTATTGAGATGACCGAAGAACCGATCCAACTCATCAGGACCATGCGACCAGACAACACCTGTGTCATCAACGAATCTTTTCCAAGCTTTGGTAAAAGACGAGAGGAGGCCAAAGCCTTAGACTCAAAATCCTCCATAAAGAGATTAGCAACGACATGGGACAAGGGGTAGCCCATGGCAACTTCGCAAGTTTGTTCATAGAATTCACCCTCGAAGCTGAAAAAGGTGGAGGTAAGGCAAAGCTCAACCAGCTTAGCCGTATCAGGGTCGGTGAGCTTATTAATCACCTCCATGGCCTCATTGATGGGAATGCAAGTATAGAGAGAGACCACGTCGAAACTTACCAGAATGTCCTCAGGCTCAAGCTTAATCCTCTTAAGATCATCAATAAAGGAAGCCGAGTCTTTAACGAAGGACTCAGTCTGACCAACCAAGGGCCTCAACTTTGCAGCGAGGAACTTGGCTAGGAGGTAAGTCGGACCACCAATGGTGTTGACAATGGGTCTTAGGGGGACCCCTTCCTTATGGACCTTAGGAAGGCCATAGATCCTTGGAGTGATGGGGTTTCCCTCAATTAGCTTCTGGGACAAAGGAGCAGTGGAATTGCACGACTTGATCGTAAGGGCGACTGCTCGGGAAACCTTTTTAAGGGGATTTTTAGAAAGCTTCTTATAACTCCCACTATTACAGAGATGATCGAGCATCTTATTTCTATAATCACTCCTATCCAGGAGGACGACAGCCCCACCTTTATCTTCTTTTAAGACCATGACGTCACGATTTTTGTTCAAGGTCTTAAGAGCCTCAAACTCAGCCTTGCTGATATTGCTCCGGGGAGGCTTAGCCCTCCTCAGGGTCACGGCACAATCCTGCCTAATCATGTCCCTAATCTTATCAGGAAGGTTCTCAATGCCGTACTCCACATCACAAATGATGTCTTCAACCGGGATTTTCCTGGGTGCTAAGGCAAAATTAAGACCTTTTCCTAAGAGACTAAAGACCGCAGGAAGAAAGGAAAAACTAGATAGGCATTTGGTTTTGATGTGTCTTTTATGGAAGAACATGTGCATGAAAACTCTTAATCTTGTCTAACATTTATCCATACTTAGATTAATTTCATTCCAAGGATAGAATTACTAGCATATATGATGCACATACACTTCATAAGTACACGAACCTTGGTTGACAATTAATAAATTAATTTAAGATCAATTAGATTACCCAACAACCAACTTGCTTCTTTTTTATTAGAACAATATTAGAGACCCATTCTATCAAGGACACGATAGATCAATCCAACCTTTAAAATATTTTCAACCTCAACTTTAACAGTAGCTACCTTATGAGGGTTCAATGGCCTAAGCCTTTACCAAACTATATTGTCTTTGCAATACATCTTGATCTCATGTTCTATAATATGAGGTTTAATACCAAACATTTATTTGTAAGACTAAGTGAACACATTATCAAATTCTGGTGGTAGATTTCAATTTATTAGGGAGTACAATTTGCACCAATTAGGATGTGTTCCATGATACCTATGTTTTTTATGGCTGTAGTTTCAAAATGTTTTCCATATTCCCCTCTAAGAAAACATCATGAAGTATGATAGGGGAGTGGGACCACTCATATGGCTAGAGGAGGGAATGACTTTTTTGAATCATCCAATGATTCCAACCTAGGGAGATATGATGATTAATTGAAGTTCCTTCCAAGGGAAATTATGGATTGACATTACTTCCATGATAACTTCATTAATAGAAAATTTAGTGTTAAGGAAGTTATTAGAATGTAGATGATCAACAACCTAGGTAGGTGAAGGAAAACCATTACGGTATTTAACATGTAAGATACCTTAATCATCTTCAATTAATGCTAACTAGATCACTTTATAGGAAATTTTGACCAAGATAAGTGGCATTTTCTCACCATACGAGTCTACATCCAAAGGAGATGGCACCACTCAGGGGTTAATGTACTAATAAGATCCACTAGTAATGGAAGAGACCATATGCATGGGAGAAAAAATGGTAGAAGGAATATCAAGTGGTGGCATTGGAAAGATGCCCATTACTAAATGATTTTTTGAATATACACACTAACATTCACATATCCTAAAGGGTTTCCACCGAGAAATGGAACTGTAGTGGTTGTCATATTTGTCGTGTAGTATGCAAGTTGATAAATCATAACTATATTTCCTTTGTGGGGAAAATGAAGAACATAAAATATCAACAACATAATAGTATCCATAGCACAAAACTAACTAAATCTAAGGAACAAATATTACTCAAGCAAGGCATCAACTACCTCTACATCAATGGTGATAGTCCCCCTCCCCGAAGATTGATGGAAAATGAAGGGACAAAACCCTTAGGTAAAATGGTATGGCTATCAAAGGCCTGGAGTGTGGTTTTTGAATGAAAAAATGCTAGAGAATTGATAGCTTTCCAGCTTGACTAGGCCATGATACAAGTGGAGGAGCCTTCGTCTACAAGAGTGTAGTAAATATCCATATTAAGGACAAAAATTGAAATATGAAAAGTGAATTAATGGGATAAATTATACTAAGTTGCATTAACATAAAATATAATAAGGTTAGAATCTAAGGGATCAAGCCCTCTGATAGTGGTCAACAAGGCCCGATATTGTGTAAGAAAAAATAAAAAAATATCCAACGTAGACATGGAACATGGTCCTTGGGGTAAATCCCTAACAATATTATAGTTTTTGGCAACCTTGTCATTAGGATTGTGTGTCAATTAATGGAGAACACCCTTAAGAGGCTGGATCACTATCTCCAAAGGCTTATCTACCATGATAGGTCCATTGGATTGAGTGGGGATGATCAGGTCCTTAGTAAAAGAACCACTCTCTAGAGTCTTATAGTTTTTTTCTCTTTTAGTCAAATTTGCTACCTCATTGCACATAAGGATGTGTGATGGGCCTCCTTATATATTTGGCTGTCCCTTGCCATATGAGGAAGAGGAGGGTAATTTTCAACTATTTTTTGTTGATTTTGGTTAGGGAATGGATTGGTCAAGACAACATGTTGTTGAGTAGTGGGTTTTTGTTCTAATCATTGATAAATATCATCAATATGTGGGAATTTATGAGTAAGATGGTATCCCTTACCAAATTTGCAAGGGAAGTTTACTTTATGTTTCCTTTCATTGGTGCCTCCGGCCATTTTTTTGGTTTTTTGAATTTCTTGAACATTTTCAGAAGTTTTCTTTTGCATGTTCTTATTTGTTTTTAAGACCATATTTTTGAGGATTATTTGCTTACATGGAATGCATAATAGGATTGTTGGTGGTGTGCTCAAAAGAATTAACTATCTGAGAAATGGGTGTCGAATCGTGAGCTTAATATTTAACAATCAATTGGCCCAACTTAATAGCGAATTGGATCACAAATTTTGTGGCTATGGAACCAATAACACGATAAACATGTGGTATTTATTTCAAGCAAGTTTTATTAGTTGAAAATCAAGGAGCATTATGAATGAAATCACACATAATTCCTAACTATGAGTAGATAAATTCAAGATTTTGTGCACGTAATATGGTTTTCTCTTTAGTAAAATACCCAACCATAGCGACATCCTTGGTAATATGTGGTAGTACAGATCAAGTGAACCAATATTTAAGTAGTCAATTGTGAATATTGGTGCTAATTAACCACTTATGTCTTGTCCAGTCATGAATGTGATAAAAAATGTGGGTCTAAGTATCCTTCCTAAATTTATATAGGATATTGATACTGACATCTTAGCATCAACGTAATTGAAAATGGCTTATGAAAATTGTGGTAGGATTCCTAGTCTAGTACAATATACCATTTTGTAGTGTCACTAGTCAGGGTTCATCGGAAGAGACACAATTGAATACTATCATCCACTAAGGAGTTATATGAACACCAAAAGTGGTATGTGGTAATGTGCAAAATTAGGTTCTCATCCAACTTTCCATTGAATTTGGCTATGTATGAAGCTATGTTAATAGGCACAGGTGGCCACTGAGGGTGATTACATATGGGGATGTTTATTATTTTATCCAAGTCTAGAAAATAAAGTGAATTAATATTTTGGCTTTGATTGAATAGGTATAGAGAAAGAGATGGGCCTCCAGACGTACCTTGCATTCTGTACATATGTAATTTCTAAAAGAAGGAATAGGATTGAAAGGAGTAGTAGTCGCAGGGTTTGGATAACCTAGACTAAGAGAAGACAAATTAGGATTATTTTCCCTAGGGAGACTCCCCAAAGAGATAAATGAAGTCCAAAAAGTGTTAATTTTAATGTGGTTATATTTAGTTGCATAAGGATAGGCTTCTAGAATGAAAGCATCGCCATACATGGACATTTTTGTAGGGAAAGTGGTACAAGGAGGGACATTGCCCCTAGACATTTAGCCCGCTCTGAAGGATTTTTTACCTCCAGCATAAGGCATTCCTCCAAATGATTTATTCCCCAAAGGATTATATGGTACCTTAGAAATATTATTACCCCTAGTATGATTGGGACCAGGCATAGACCCCCCTAGAAGACTCCCCACAAAATATGTCTTAAACATGACATTGTAACAATAGGAAGAAAGGAACTAGCTGGAAACCACCTAGATTTAGGTTATGAGCTTTGAATTTCTCCCATACCAAACATGAAATTGGTTAGAGGAAATTGTATATTTTTACCATAGATTCAACAACATATGTGATATTCTAAAACACAAGACAAGAATCTACTCTACTCTTCAGTAGAAATCAAAATTGATCGATGAAAAAAATAAGCAGAAAAGGAAGAATATCAATTGCACATAACACAATATTTATCTGGGGAAAGAAACTACTCAAAACCCTGACTATCTATATTTCATTAACCAGAAGATTTGAGAAGAAAATATAATGCTTGTTCATCCTAAACAATTCTTGCACTAGTACAATCTATCTCTTTACCTCACAAGCCAGATCAAGCCAACACTTAGCCAATTTTTATGCTTGCCAAGCCCCTACTTCCTTGTGCAATACCTAGAGAAATGATACCATACTTATTTGGGAAATCCACTCTTCATAACTATGCAATCCAAACGTAGGTCCTCAACTGATTACCTGCACCATCTGTACAACTCAGAAAATTATACAACTGATAGTACACTGTCCCTGAACTCTAATATCAACTGGGTCTTCATCTGAACTGACATGCATGATTTATTTATGAGTGGATATTTATTTAACTGGTGTGGTACATCTAATGCATTGGTGCACTACTCCACTACTAGACCTCTACTAGTTCCTCTAATAGTTAGAACTAGTTTAACTGACTATAACTCAGTTAGACTGAGTTATCTAGTTACAACTCAAAAGAACTCAACCTCAGCCCTTAAACTTTAGGGATCACTCTACATGAATCTAGATAGACTTCAAACTCAAATCTCCTAATCCAATTAATTCAATTTAACTTAATTAACTATTACAAGCTTCTATAAGAATAGAATTACAATTTAATTCAAGGACAAATTAAATTGGAATTCCTTGTTGCTATTTTTTACACTCCCCCTCAACAAGAAAGGGATTATCAGCTACCATGATCATGTCTCTCTGAAACTTGAATTTTCATCTTGACAAAGCCTTTGTCAAAATATTTGCATCCTTCTCCTTTGTGGGAATGCACTCCAACAAAATAATTCTCCTCTATACACAATCTTGAAGATGATGATATCGGATATCAATATGCTTGGGCCGATCATGAAAAAATGGATTTTTTGAGAGATTGATATAACTTTGATTATCATAGTAAATCATAGTTGTATCCATCTACTGACAAAACAAGCCAACAAGGATCTTCGTCATCTATATAGCTTCACAAGATGCTTCACTAGTAGTCATGTACTCTGCCTCTACTGAATTGAGTGCAACTGATCTTTGTTTCTTGTTGTACCAAAAAATAGTTGCTACCCAATACTGAAGAGCCCTCCTAATGTTCTCTTATTTTTGGATGGACTCCCTACGCAATATGCATTAGTGATGCCTTGAAGCTTCACTCCCTTTGTCCATCTATACATAAACCATATTGAGTAGTGCCTTTGAGGTATCTCAACACATGCTTGGATTCCTTCCAATACAGCTTGGTTGGCTTAACCATCACTTGACTAAGCTGGTCAACTGCATATCGCATGTATGGTCATGTGTTCACCAAATACATGAGTGAACCCATAAGCTACGTGTAAATAGTAGCTTACACTACTTCACTGGAAGTAGCATCCTCCTTGCTTCAGTTACTTGCTAGAGGAGTCTCCATGGGTTTATTGCTCTCCATGTGAAACCTTTTGAGTATATCAATGGCATAATTACCCTGAGAGACAAAATGTTCCTCATCACCTTGTCATACTTCCATGCCCAGAAAGTAGTGAATGAGCCCGAATTCCTTCATTTCGAACTCTCTTGAAAGGTCCTCTTTGCAAGACTTGACCAACTTATCATGACCTGAAAGAATCAAATTGTCAACATATAAAAAAATAATCAAAAATTTACCTTCAACCAAAATATTTTCAACCTCAATCCAACCTTTAAAATATTTTCAACCTCAACTTTAACAGTAGCTACCTTATGAGGGTTCAATGGCCTAAGCCTTTACCAAACTATATTGTCTTTGCAATACATCTTGATCTCATGTTCTATAATATGAGGTTTAATACCAAACATTTATTTGTAAGACTAAGTGAACACATTATCGAATTCTGGTGGTAGATTTCAATTTATTGGGGAGTACAATTTGCACCAATTAGGATGTGTTCCATGATACCTATGTTTTTTATGGCTGTAGTTTCAAAATGTTTTCCATATTCCCCTCTAAGAAAACATCATGAAGTATGATAGGGGAGTGGGACCACTCACATGGCTAGAGGAGGGAATGACTTTTCTGAATCATCCAATGATTCCAACCTAGGGAGATATGATGATTAATTGAAGTTCCTTCCAAGGGAAATTATGGATTGACATTACTTCCATGACAACTTCATTAATAGAAAATTTAGTGTTAAGGAAGTTATTAGAATGTAGATGATCAACAACCTAGGTAGGTGAAGGAAAACCATTACGGTATTTAACATGTAAGATACCTGAATCATCTTCAATTAATGCTAACTAGATCACTTTATAGGAAATTTTGACCAAGATAAGTGGCATTTTCTCACCATACGAGTCTACATCCAAAGGAGATGGCACCACTCAAGGGTTAATGTACTAATAAGATCCACTAGTAATGGAAGAGACCATATGCATGGGAGAAAAAATGTAGAAGGAATATCAAGTGGTGGCATTGGAAAGATGCCCATTACTAAATGATTTTTTGAATATACACACTAACATTCACATATCCTAAAGGGTTTCCACCGAGAAATGGAACTGTAGTGGTTGTCATATTTGTCGTGTAGTATGCAAATTGATAAATCATAACTATATTTCCTTTGCGGGGAAAATGAAGAACATAAAATATCAACAACATAATAGTATCCATAGCACAAAACTAACTAAATCTAAGGAACAAATATTACTCAAGCAAGGCATCAACTACCTCTACATCAATGGTGATAGTCCCCCTCCCCCACCCCGAAGATTGATGGAAAATGAAGGGACAAAACCCTTAGGTAAAATGGTATGGCTATCAAAGGCCTGGAGTGTGGTTTTTGAATGAAAAAATGCTAGAGAATTGATAGCTTTCCAGCTTGACTAGGCCATGATACAAGTGGAGGAGCCTTCGTCTACAAGAGTGTAGTAAATATCCATATTAAGGACAAAAATTGAAATATGAAAAGTGAATTAATGGGCTAAATTATAGTAAGTTGCATTAACATAAAATATAATAAGGTTAGAATCTAAGGGATCAAGCCCTCTGATAGTGGTCAACAAGGCCCGATATTGTGTAAGAAAAAATAAAAAAATATCCAACGTAGACATGGAACATGGTCCTTGGGGTAAATCCCTAACAATATTATAGTTTTTGGCAACCTTGTCATTAGGATTGTGTGTCAATTAATGGAGAACACCCTTAAGAGGCTGGATCACTATCTCCAAAGGCTTATCTACCATGATAGGTCCATTGGATTGAGTGGGGATGATCAGGTCCTTAGTAAAAGAACCACTCTCTAGAGTCTTATAGTTTTTTTCTCTTTTAGTCAAATTTGCTACCTCATTGCACATAAGGATGTGTGATGGGCCTCCTTATATATTTGGCTGTCCCCTGCCATATGAGGAAGAGGAGGGTAATTTTCAACTATTTTTTGTTGATTTTGGTTAGGGAATGGATTGGTCAAGACAACATGTTGTTGAGTAGTGGGTTTTTGTTCTAATAATTGATAAATATCATCAATATGTGGGAATTTATGAGTAAGATGGTATCCCTTACCAAATTTGCAAGGGAAGTTTACTTTATGTTTCCTTTCATTGGTGCCTCCGGCCATTTTTTTGGTTTTTTGAATTTCTTGAACATTTTCAGAAGTTTTCTTTTGCATGTTCTTATTTGTTTTTAAGACCATATTTTTGAGGATTATTTGCATACATGGAATGCATAATAGGATTGTTGGTGGTGTGCTCAAAAGAATTAACTATCTGAGAAATGGGTGCCGAATCGTGAGCTTAAGATTTAACAATCAATTGGCCCAACTTAATAGCGAATTGGATCACAAATTTTGTGGCTATGGAACCAATAACACCATAGACATGTGGTATTTATTTCAAACAAGTTTTATTAGTTGAAAATCAAGGAGCATTATGAATGACATCACACATAATTCCTAACTATGAGTAGATAAATTCAAGATTTTGTGCACGTAATATGGTTTTCTCTTTAGTAAAATACCCAACCATAGCGACATCCTTGGTAATATGTGGTACTACAGATCAAGTGAACCAATATTTAAGTAGTCAATTGTGAATATTGGTGCTAATTAACCACTTATGTCTTTTCCACTCATGAATGTGATAAAAAATGTGGGTCTAAGTATCCTTCCTAAATTTATATAGGATATTGATACTGATATCTTAGCATCAACGTAATTGAAAATGGCTTATGACAATTGTGGTAGGATTCCTAGTCTAGTACAATATACCATTTTGTAGTGTCACTAGTCAGGGTTCATTGGAAGAGACACAATTGAATACTATCATCCACTAAGGAGTTATATGAACACCAAAAGTGGTATGTGGTAATGTGCAAAATTAGGTTCTCATCCAACTTTCCATTGAATTTGGCTATGTATGAAGCTATGTTAATAGGCACAGGTGGCCACTGAGGGTGATTACATATGGGGATGTTTATTATTTTATCCAAGTCTAGAAAATAAAGTGAATTAATATTTTGGCTTTGATTGAATAGGTATAGAGAAAGAGATGGGCCTCCAGACGTACCTTGCATTCTATACATATGTAATTTCTAAAAGAAGGAATAGGATTGAAAGGAGTAGTAGTCGCAGGGTTTGGATAACCTAGACTAAGAGAAGACAAATTAGGATTATTTTCCCTAGGGAGACTCCCCAAAGAGATAAATGAAGTCCCAAAAGTGTTAATTTTAATGTGGTTATATTTAGTTGCATAAGGATAGGCTTCTAGAATGAAAGCATCGCCATACATGGACATTTTTGTAGGGAAAGTGGTACTAGGAGGGACATTGCCCCTAGACATTTAGCCCGCTCTGAAGGATTTTTTACCTCCAGCATAAGGCATTCCTCCAAATGATTTATTCCCCAAAGGATTATATGGTACCTTAGAAATATTATTACCCCTAGTATGATTGGGACCAGGCATAGACCCCCCTAGAAGACTCCCCACAAAATATGTCTTAAACATGACATTGTAACAATAGGAAGAAAGGAACTAGCTGGGAACCACCTAGATTTAGGTTATGAGCTTTGAATTTCTCCCATACCAAACATGAAATTGGTTAGAGGAAATTGTATATTTTTACCATAGATTCAACAACATATGTGATATTCTAAAACACAAGACAAGAATCTACTCTACTCTTCAGTAGAAATCAAAATTGATCGATGAAAAAAATAAGCAGAAAAGGAAGAATATCAATTGCACATAACACAATATTTATCTGGGGAAAGAAACTACTCAAAACCCTGACTATCTATATTTCATTAACCAGAAGATTTGAGAAGAAAATATAATGCTTGTTCATCCTAAACAATTCTTGCACTAGTACAATCTATCTCTTTACCTCACAAGCCAGATCAAGCCAACACTTAGCCAATTTTTATGCTTGCCAAGCCCCTACTTCCTTGTGCAATACCTAGAGAAATGATACCATACTTATTTGGGAAATCCACTCTTCATAACTATGCAATCCAAACGTAGGTCCTCAACTGATTACCTGCACCATCTGTACAACTCAGAAAATTATACAACTGATAGTACACTGTCCCTGAACTCTAATATCAACTGGGTCTTCATCTGAACTGACATGCATGATTTATTTATGAGTGGATATTTATTTAACTGGTGTGGTACATCTAATGCATTGGTGCACTACTCCACTACTAGACCTCTACTAGTTCCTCTAATAGTTAGAACTAGTTTAACTGACTATAACTCAGTTAGACTGAGTTATCTAGTTACAACTCAAAAGAACTCAACCTCAGCCCTTAAACTTTAGGGATCACTCTACATGAATCTAGATAGACTTCAAACTCAAATTTCCTAATCCAATTAAGTCAATTTAACTTAATTAACTATTGCAAGTTTCTATAAGAATAGAATTACAATTTAATTCAAGGACAAATTAAATTGGAATTCCTTGTTGCTATTTTTTACACTCCCCCTCAACAAGAAAGGGATTATCAGCTACCATGATCATGTCTCTCTGAAACTTGAATTTTCATCTTGACAAAGCCTTTGTCAAAATATTTGCATCCTTCTCCTTTGTGGGAATGCACTCCAACAAAATAATTCTCCTCTATACACAATCTTGAAGATGATGATACCGGATATCAATATGCTTGGGCCGATCATGAAAAAATGGATTTTTTGAGAGATTGATAGAACTTTGATTGTCACAGTAAATCATAGTTGTATCCATCTGCTGAAAAAACAAGCCAACAAGGATCTTCGTCATCTATATAGCTTCACAAGATGCTTGACTAGTAGTCATGTACTCTGCCTCTACTGAATTGAGTGCAGCTGATCTTTGTTTCTTGTTGTACCAAAAAATAGTTGCTACCCAATACTGAAGAGCCCTCCTAATGTTCTCTTATTTTTGGATGGACTCCCTACGCAATATGCATTAGTGATGCCTTGAAGCTTCACTCCCTTTGTCCATCTATACCATAAACCATATTGAGTATTGCCTTTGAGGTATCTCAACACATGCTTGGATTCCTTCCAATACAGCTTGGTTGGCTTAACCATCACTTGACTAAGTTGGTCAACTACATATCGCATGTATGGTCATGTGTTCACCAAATACATGAGTGAACCCATAAGCTACGTGTAAATAGTAGCTTACACTACTTCACTGGAAGTAGCATCCTCCTTGCTTCAGTTACTTGCTAGAGGAGTCTCCATGGGTTTATTGCTCTCCATGTGAAACCTTTTGAGTATATCAATGGCATAATTACCCTGAGAGACAAAATGTTCCTCATCACCTTGTCATACTTCCATGCCTAGAAAGTAGTGCATGAGCCCAAATTCCTTCATTTCGAACTCTCTTGAAAGGTCCTCTTTGCAAGACTTGACGAACTTATCATGACCTGAAAGAATCAAATTGTCAACATATAAGAAAATAACCAAAAATTTACCTTCAACCAAAATATGGTAAAGGTTCAAATCTGCTTAGCCTTTGGTGAAGCTCAACCTAGTGAAGTAGCTATCGATCTTGGTATACCAAATAGGGGGTGCTTGTTTCAGCGCATACAATGCTCGCTTGAGTGTGCAGATATGATACTTTTTGTTGAATGTCTCAAAACCTTCATGCTGCTCAATATGCACCTCCTCCTCAATCATGTCAATAAGGAAGTTTGTATTTACATCCATCTAATGTACATTCCATCCCATCTATGCTGAAAAGGAAAAAACGGATATAATTGATGAGTACCTTGCAACAGGAGAAAAAGCCTCATCGTTATCAATCCCCTCCACTTAAGAAAAATCTCCGGGCAAAAACTTGGCCTTTTTTTCTCCACACTACCATCCGCTGCTTGATTTACCTTGTAAAGCCTTCGGGAACTCGCCACTGACTTGTTCGCTGGTCTTGGGACCACATCCCAAAAACTATTCTTGACAAAGGAGCTATACTCCTCAACCATGGCATCAACCCAAGTTGGTTTTTGCATTGACTCCTCAAAAGAATATGGCTCAGTCTCTACACATTTTCTCATAAGAGCCATGTGTCTAGTGTACCTCTCCAGTGAACTCCTCTACATGTGCTCTGATGTGGGTTCTCCCACATTCTCTCTAGCATCATGTAATAATCTATTAACCTCTCTGGTGAGCTTTCTCCCATCTCTAGAAGACTCTACATGAGTGGGTGTCTTCAATCTGGGATCCTCTATATGTGGCTGCTCCACATCAATCTAAGGTTCCTCCTCAGGAGATAAAATATCCTCACCCACATGTAGTTGAAGCTTTGTTATGCCCCTATACTACTAGTGTAACACCTTATTGTTATTATTACAACCCCCTTATTATATTGTTGTACCCATGTAGTCCCCATATTGTTATTATGTGCCCCATAGAAGCCCACTATTGTTATTATTTTACCCTTGCATTATTATTGTTATGTCGGCTTTGATTATATTATGACCCCTTAGACTCTTATATATAGAAAGGAGGTCTTGTCATTTGTATAATCCAAGAATTGTTCATTTGTGTAATGCAAAGGAGGTTGTCCCCTTGAAGAGGCTTATTTCTATGGTGTTGATCTATCTTTTCTACCTTTTTTTGAGTTGGTTTCATAACATTTGGTATAAGAGCTTTGGATTCTAGGGTTTCGCTGCTCCAAATAGGTCATCATGGAATTTTCACTATAACTTTGTTTCTGTGATGTTTCAGGAGTGAAAAAAAAACCATTTGAGACAAACTCGAGATTAGCCTTGGGTTCAAATTTTAGATGTTGTATCACTGTATTTTCGGATATATGATCTGAGGAAGTTAGGATTTTTGCAAGCTCCAGAATTTCAACTAAAATAGGTCATCGTGATATTGTCGCTATAAATCTTTTGGTACAAAGTTTCAGAAGCTAAAACAAAAAACCATTTAAGAAGAAATAGGTCTGAACCTCGGCTCCAAATTTCAGATCCTGGCTCACTATATTTACGGAGATACAGTTTGAGGAAGTTAGGGTTTTTGCAAATCCCCAAATTACATTCCAAATAGGTCACCTTGGGAAAATCATCATAACTTTCTCTGAGCATCAGATTGAAATTTCGTAAGAAGTTACAGAATGAGGATAGACTTTAGTTTCTTGTGTATATTTTTCAGATCCAAAGATCAAAACAGTGGCATGCAACACTTCATACAAGTTTGATCTTCTGAAAAGGTATATAATTAGGTCATCTTGGGAGATTGTGCATAACTCTTTCTTGGAGAATCCAATTTTTATTAGACTAGTGGCATTGGAAGGAGGACATAGAGTGCTACTACAGGACACAATTTCAAAACTGGAAGAATTGAAATTACAAAGTTATAGTTGTTTCAAGGTCGATCTCCTAAAATCAAGAAAAGGAAATATGAGGAAGTTTTATGGCAAGGATCCAGTAAATTGGATACTATAGATGGAGCAATATTTTGATCTACATGAGGTGGAATTGTTGCAAAAGGTACTTATTGCATCTTCATATTTAGAATCAGATCAATTTTATGGTATAAAGGGCTTTGCCTTCGTAAACCACTTGTTAAGTGGTCAATTTTCATGGAGGAAATGATAGCACATTATAAGGATACAAATAGAAACACCTTCTTTAGCCAATTGATAAATCTCAAACAAAAGTTTTCAATGACAAAGAACATTGGGGACTTTCAAAAATTGAATATAAGGGTAAATGATATTCTAGAGAAGCAAAGGATTGATGTCTTCATAGGTACTTTAAAGGATAACATTCAACATGAGGTTCGTATTTGGGAACCTGATTCATTGGAGAAGACGGTTAGGTGGGCAAGAAAAATTGGAAGCAAAATTATGGAAACAAGGAATCCCACCACTCACAACTATAATTATGGAAGTGTTTCTTCTCCTAGCCTTCCACAACCTACAAGGTTTACACCACAACAATTGGAAGAAAAAAGAGAAAAAGGGCTTCGTTACAATTGTGATAGAAAATGCACTAAAGGTCATAAGTCTGCTGAGAATAAATTATTTTACATAGAGTATGAAGAGGAGGAAGAAAAGGATCAAGAAACATCAAAAGAAGAGGATATATGCCAGGACCCAACCCCAGAGAAAGAAGAAATGAATCCGACCATATCTT
>APFE031282880.1:0-17105 GCA_000404065.3 Pinus taeda | reverse complement strand
AACTAGAGTCGCAACTACAAAGAGATGAGCTGCAACAAAAGAGTGCTTCTTCCAAGTCATTCAACCATACAGATGAAGATAAAGATGTTGATTCCAAATCACTCATCCAACCAACTTCAAGTGCCGCAGTTGTTCATGATTAAATTCAAATTTCTTCCAAACCCATCATCAAGCCCTGGGAAGAAATTCAAAATAACAAGAATCGACGAGGCTTAGGATATGTCACTGATGACACCAACTTACATATCCCAGATTATTCCCAGCCAATTAAGTTCGTGAGTGCAGGATTTCTTGAACCACTCACCTCAGTAGGTTCTGAGAAAGTTGTAGACAAACAGAATTGCACACAACCTGAAGTTGACGTCCAACCAAAATGTTCTTATTGTCAAAGAACAAGCCCTATGGAAGATCAGTGTTTTGATCTTCATCCTTGTTGCCATTGTGGCAAGCCCAATCATTCCTTAGAAAAATGTCGCAACCAACAAAAATCAGCCAGATTGAAGATACATTATGAATGGATTGATCCTTGGGAATGGTCATCCACAGTCAAACGTTTATCTCAGTTCTACAACCGACTACAATCACACATAGTGCAGCCAACCGTGAACAGATGATGGTACTCTCATGCAGTTGAATGAGGGAGTACAACAGTGAAACTCTCCTACACCTGACGGGGGGGAGTTCAAATATATTTTGGAGAAGATTGTCTCTCCTTTCAGCTGACAAAGGGGGGAAAATGTCAATGAAATTGACAAGTGGTTGTTAGACTGAAAGTCTCAACAACATCAGTGAAGCAGCTAGTGGGCATCTTCATCAGCCAGTGGGCATTTTTCATCAGCAGTGAGCATCAGCAAATTCGCCAGTGGGTGATCGACAAATTGTGTCAGTGGACATCGGATGCTGTTTTCAAACAAAGGACAGTTGGATCCTTTTGCAGCTTGGCACGTGATGGAGTTGTCAAGCGACATTCAGAGATGAATCAAGCATGCAGTTGATTCATGTTCTCTTCATATTTGAGTTTCTTCAGCATCCAGATTTGGCGGTTTTTTCAGGCAATGTTTTTGAGGATCAACATGAGAACTTGGAAGATGGTTCCTCGTTCTTATTTTTAGATTTATCATTGATGGGGGGAATGTTAGACTCTCTCATAAAACAATAATAAATCCAAAAATAAATTAATTAATTAAATATTCCAAGTTAGGAATTTGTGCCTAACTCTTGGGTTGCTTCTCTAAGATAGGAGTTAGTTTAGGTAACTCCTATATTGGTGTGTGTCTGGTGAGAAATTATCTCAACCAAAGGAGAAATTATCTCAACCAAAAGTGTCCAATATAGAACACACTATCTTGAGAACATTGTCTCTCATCTATTTATTTGTAACACTATATTCAATTTTTTTGATGAATAATAATGAAAGTGAGAGAGAAGCATGAGGCTTCAGCCTTTTTCTGCCAATATTTTGTCTCTAGTTTTTATGTGTGCTTTATATATTTTTCTGTAATTTGTCTGAGTTGATCTCATTTTCAATAACATTACCCATTGTTTCTGTTTAGAAGATAGAAAGAAATGATGATATCCTTCCAAACATTTGTTCACTATCTTAGTTTATCATTTAGATTGAAGATGGTTGATCCAGGTGGATATTGGTGGCCACCCACCTATTCCACATAGACCCCTAGTCCATTTCATATGTTTCCTTGTTCATTTCAACATTTATTATTTTTAGCAATTTTTCAGGTCCTAAACTTTAGGAGTAGTTTTGACCCCCTAAACGACATTTTGTTGGGGTCTGCAGCAGGCTTGTAGCTATATACCTATGACGAAACCTGTAGCACTCAGAGATACCTTTCCAACAAGGTATCATACATGCCAAACAGAGATAATATGACCAAGTTACAACCCAGGGAAGTTGGCTACCCAACTAACCCCAACGGGGCCCACAAGCTCTTGGTGTAACATCTCCTGGAGTTAGGATTTTGGTTGTTTAGGGTTTTTTCATGTTTTCCAATAATAAATAGGCCCTTAAACCTCATTGTAACATAGTTTAGAGGCATGTGGCCACCACATCTCTTCTCAGAGATAAGCTACCATCGCCTGAGATATCATATTTCCATTCTATTTGTAAGCATAGTTCAGTATTTTTCTATTAATGAAATGAATTGTTTTTCTGCTTCATCTCTATGTTTATGATTATATCTGTAAGCTTTTTCGTTCCTGCTTAATTTTGGATCAATGGTATCAGAGTAGTCTGCTCTTTTTTTGTTTTTTTTTGCATGTCCCCAACAAGGTCAGCGTATAAGGAGTTAGGGCTTGATCTGGTTGAACCATTGCAAGATCAGCCTCAAAAAACCCAGCGACCTCCCATGGTGGAAGAAAGGAAAGATGAGGGGGCAAGAGATCCTTTCAAAATGTTGCTCAAGGAAGCCCTCGAGTGATAGAGGGATGTGATGATGGATAACTTTTGCCAAATCCTTCGACAACTACCCACACGCGATGCATCTTCATCCAACAGCTGCTCTGGATACACTACTCCTTTTAAGGTACAATTTAACTTAGATATTCCCATATTAGAAGGAACGAAAGATGCAGACATCGTAGATAAATAGTTAAATCTATTGAAAGGATATTTTTCAGTTCATGACTTTTTCAATTGGGAAAAGATTACTTTTTCACTTCTTAAAGTCAAGTCACATGTCAAGGATTGGTGGGAGACCTACTGTGAACAAAAGGACGAGAGTGACCCTCGTTGTTTTCATCCACAACCACTTAGAATTATGTCCAAGACAACATCAAGGAATAATATTACCCTGTTGAGAGCTATGAAGACAACTACATAAACTGGACCACACTATGACAGGGAAGAGAGCAAGATGGGCCGAAGTTTACAAATACATTCCATACCCATCACATGAAGTTGGGTATCAAGGATATTGAACAAAATTTGGTGCTCAAGTATTGTGACTATCTACACAAGTGAATCTAAGATGAGATGGATTTCTTCGACATTTCCTCACTCAGCATGACGTATTGGTACATTGCCAAGATTGAGCATAAGATTAAATAGAAGAAGTGGGACTTTGGATCTACGAATCTAAATCAAGGAAAAGGTGCTCCCAAACCATAGAAAAAGTACCAAGCCAAGGTGGCACCACCCAAGATAGCCCATTGAAGCCACAAGAAAAGAATAACACCCTGAAGATGAAGAAGGAAACAGGAAAATGGTGTGAGTTCCATAAGATCTCCACTCATAATACAAGTGAGTGTCAACCCAAGTAGTCACTGATGGCTAAGTCAAAGGCTTCTGAATCAGAAACTAATAAGGGAACTAACAAAGAGAAGCAGAACATTGATATAGAGCCTAGTGCCATTGTGGCCACCACCAAGATCCAGAAGATTGAGCCTGAAGAGCAAAAGGAGGGGGGATGCCTCTTCCACTCACAGATGCGGGTGAAGGTTTCTCCACTGCAGTTCATTGTCGATAGCGGGAGTAAAAAGAATCTCATTTTAGTAGAGGTCATGAAGCATCCGAGCCTAAATACTATATCACATCCACAACCATACACCATCGAGTGGCTTCATGAAGGATGAGATCTTCGTGTTAGCCAGTAGTGCCACCTTCCCTACAACATCAAGCCCTTGATGGATGAGGTACGATGTGATGTTTCTCCTCTTGAATTTTGTGATGTATTTTTAGGAAAATCATACCTGTGGAAATGACATGCTATATATGAGTCTAGACCTCACTCTGTGATTATTATTTTGGCTAATAAGTTGTACAGGATATCAAAGGTAGCCCCGCATTCCTCCATCACTTTGATCACTGCAAAGAAATGCAGTAAGATCATTTGCCAGACCAATAATTTTTTTTTGCTTATGATTCACCCCCAGGGTAAGAAGAAGGTTGTGGCCATGGATTCCAGGCAGGGCATCTCTACACAACAATAGTAGATGGAAAAGATCGTGGATGAGTACAGGGATATTTTCTCCTCACCCATAGGGACACCTCTACACTATCACATCAAGCACTCCATCTATCTGACCCCAGACATGCCACTACCTAATGGATTGATCTCTCGACGCTCTATTCTAGAGAATGATGAGATCAAGAGGAATATTCAGGAACTATTGTATAAAGGGCACATCAGGCCAATTTCATCACCTTGTGGGAGTCCGATTGTATTGGTACAAAAGAAGGATGGGACTTGGAGGCTCTGTATTGAGTATTGAGTGTTGAGCAAGATCATTGTTTCGAATAGGTACCAAATCCCGCAGATTAATGACCTTCTAGACGAGTTCAAGGGGGGAAAATATTTTAGTAAGATTGACTTGAATTTAGGTTATCACCAAGTGCTTATCGAACCCTCTGATGTGTGGAATACTTCCTTTAAATCCAAGGAGGGCCTTTCTGAATGGTTGGTCATGTCGTTCAGATTGACAAATGCCCCTGCAACCTTCATGAGACTGATGGACAATGTCTAACGACCCTTCACCAATGCATTCATGGTGGTGTATTGAGATGACATCTTGATCTTCAGCCAGAGTTGGGAAGAACACCTCGACCATATTCGAGAGGTCCTTGAAACCTTGTGCCAACACAAGCTATGTGCTAACTTGGAAAAATGCACGTTTGGCCTGACCTAAGTTCAATATTTGGGGTACATCATTGATGAGAAGGGTGTACATGTGGACCCATCCAAGATACAAGTAATTCAGGATTGGCAGACCCAACCACTCTAATAGAGCTCCGCAACTGTTTGGGACTTGCCAATTTCTACCATAGGTTCGTGTTGGGGTTCTCCCATATCACTTGGCCTTTAAGTCAAGTCACCAAGGGTGGAGCAAAAGAAAAGTTTTTTTTGGTCGGAAAACCAATAACAAGAGTTTTATGAGTTGAATAATTGCCTTGTTCTACACTAGTGCTCACATTACCGAACCTGCAATAACCATTTGAGATTGAGACAGATGCCTCCGACTAAGATATTGGTGCAGTTATTACTCAACATGGAGATCCAGTGGCTTACCACAGTGAGACACTTTCAGACACAGTCAAAGTACCCCACTTATGAAAAAGAAATTTATTCTATTATGCAGGCCTACCATCAATGGAAGAATTAATTTTTGGGGAAGGAAATAGTAATCCACACAGACCAATGAGCTCTACAGTTCATATAGACACAAGGGGAGTTGTAGAATTATCACCATCAAAAATGGTCCACCTATTTGCAACAGTTCCATTTGAACATTAAGTATAAGAATGGAGACATCAATAATGTTTTTGATTTCCTTAGTTGACCACTGGTTATGGCACTGATCACTATGCTCGATTCCTATGTGCACGAGACATCGGGATAGCCGCATCTTTACAAGAGTGATCTAGAATTCAATAGCATATACCAGATAGTCCTGGAAGGGAAGAAAGTTACAAAATTTCACCTTCAAGATGAAATGTTATGCCACCCTGGACACATCTATTTTCCTTCAAGTGAGTGTGCCAAGGTGATTTGGGAGGTGCACTACAATCGAGTTTCTGGACATTTTGAAGTAGAGAAAACAATGGCAATATTGGAGAAGTAATTTTATTGGCCGAAAATTCATTAGGATGTTGGGAAGTACATTAGATCCTGCACTGCTTGCATCATTTCCAAAACAACCATCAATAAGTGAGGCCTATATACTTCTCTACCTACTCTTAGCCAACCTTGGGAATCTGTCTCCATGGATTACATGTGAGGCCTTCCTTCTACTAAGTACGACAATGATTGCATTTTCATGGTCATCGACAAATTGTTTAAGGTGGCCATCATGGCAGCCTGCAAGAAGAGTATCACATCAGAGGCCATTGCTAATGTCTTCTTTGAGCGAGTATGGGTACACTTTGGGATCCCACAGCCCACTGTCTCAAATCAGGATAGTATATTTCTGAGTGCATTTTGGTCAAGTCTCTAGTCGATACTGGATACAAAAATTACTAAGTCCATGGATTTCCATCCCTAAAGTGATGGCCAAATAGAGGTTGTCAACATGATGATTGTACACATTCTGTGCATGTATAACTTGAAGCATCCATGCATGTGGGATGAAAGTCTTCCCTATGTTCAATGCAGCTACAACTGAGCTCTCCACAACTCAACAGGCCACAACCCCTTTCAAGTAGGGCTGGGATTTCTGCCACTATGCCTCATTGATTTAGCCATATCATTTGCAGTCACTCACATAGATTCCACTCACATTTAGTCTGAACCTGAAAGGGATAACAACTTCATTAAGCGCATTCAACACATTTGCCAACAGGTCCATGATATATTGGATAGAGCCAATGCTAAGTACAATAAATTTCATGATCAACATGGAGTGTCACACAAGTTCCAAGTGGGCAACAAAGTTTGGCTACATTTGTAGAAGGAGTGCCTTGCTAGACCCCACCCCAAGCTTCACTCGCTCCGATATGGGTCATACACCATCACCAAGGCCATTGGTGACAATTCCTTTCAGCTCAACATCCCACTATTCCTTGGTCTGAACCCAATGTTTAATGTAGGTCACCTTCGACCATACTTTCCACCATTGTTGGACACATCTGACATTGTAGAACAACTCACACCAACAGAGCTCAATCCAGAATGCGTGGAATAGGTCACAGCTAATTAGATCATGGACACATAGAACAAGAACACTCACCAATAGAGGATACAACTATATCAAGTTGTCAAAGCAGGCCAACTCTTTCACCAGGGAAAGTGGTTCACCAGGGACCAGGTTCAATAGAAATTTCCTCACCTCATGGAGGCTGTACACACAATGGGCACCATTTCTTCCAAACGAGGGAGGAATGATATAGGTGCATATTGGCATCCACCCGACTATTCCACCTAGACCCCCTAGTCAGTTTCATATATTTTCTTGTTCATTTCAACATTTACTATTTTTAGTATTTTTTTGGGTCCTGAAGTTCCAGAGCAGTTTTGATCACCAAAACAATATTTTTTGGGGTCCACATAAGGCCCATGGTTATAACCATGGGCCTGTGGCGAAACCTATATTACTCATAGAGACCTTTCCAACAAGGTATCATATGCGCCAAACGAAGATAATATGAGCAAGTTACGACCTCGGGAATTTGGTTTCCCAACTAACCCAACGAGTCCCACAAACTCTTGTTGTTACATCTCCTGGGTTAGGGTTTTGGTTGTTTAGGATTTTCTCATGTTTTCCAATAATAAGTAGGCCCTTGAGTCGCATTGTAACACAATTAAGAGGCATGCATCCACCACATCTCTTCTCAGAGATAAGCTACCATCACCAGAGCTATCTTATTTCCATTTTGTTTGTAAGAATAGTTCAATATTTTTCTATTAATGAAATGAAGTGTTTTTCTATTGCATCTCTGTGTTTACGTTATATATGTAAGTTGTTGCATTCGTATTTAACTTCAGATCAATGATAAGATGAGCTATGAGCTAATTGAGTACCAAGACAATAAAATAATTATGTCAAAACATTTCTAGTGAAAATGGGATCTTTGTAGCTTTTGAATTGTTTCCATAAATGCAAGAGAAATTATAATAGATTTAAAAGGATGAGATAATGCACAAAAGTGTGCATACTTGGTAATTCTATCAACTACCACCATGATGACACTCCTTCTTCGTACTTGGGTAAACCTATGATAGAAACCATTTAGACCTCCTTCCAAAGCTGAATTGGAATGGCTAAATGTTGTAATAGATGCAGTGTATTAATTGTCTTATATTTATTTTGTTTGCAAACCAAACATTCTGCTACAAAGTTCTAAATATCAAATTTAAGGTCATCCCAAAAAAATTCCTTCTTGACCCTATGGTATTTTTTTTTAAATATTGAGTGTCCTCCTAAAGGAGAGGTGTGGAATTCCAAAATAATCTTTTGTTTGAATTGGTAATTCTTACATAGATATAAGTGATCTGTATACCATAATGAGTCATTTTCCGAGATAAATGTATCAGATGAACTGGGATCTTGTTGTCACTTTTGAATGAGTGTCTACACCTCTTCATCATTTTTCCATTCCTCCCTTGCTTCAGTTATCCAATCAAGTTGGGTAATGGAAATGGAATATAACAATGCTTCCACATCCCCATCCCTTCTTGAGAGTGCATTCGCAACACTATATTTCTTCCCTTTTTTTATACGACTTCAAATTCATAACCAAACTTCTTAGTGACCCATTTTTTCTTCTCTTCTAAAGGTAATATTTATTCCAAAAAGTATTTAAGAATATCATGATCTGTTTTTACCTTGAACTGTCTTCCCATTAGGTAAGGGCGCCATTAATTGAGGGCATATAGTATTTCCAACATTTCCTTCTCATAAATAGGTTTGTGTAAATACTTTCCCTTGATTGGATGAGTTTCAAAAGGAGTGGTTCTTAATTCTTGCATTATAAAAACACCAATTCCATTTCTTGATGCATCAGATTCCACCATAAAGGTTTTAGTGAAGTCTACAGTAGTTAAAACTGGAGCTTGGCACATTGCCTCTTTTAGATGATTAAAGGACTTAGTTGCTTATGGAGTCTTAAAAAATGCATCTTTCTTTAGTAATTTTTTTGGAGGTGCTACTATTTTCCCATAATTCTTAACAAACTTGCGATAATACCCTGTCAACCTGAGAAATCCTTAAATCTTCTTTAGGGTTGTAAGGATTTTCCATTCCTTAATGGCTTTAATTTTGTTACGATATACCTTAACACCCCCATGAAATAAAATATGACCCAAATATTCCACCTTCTATACCCAAAAGGAATATTTTGAGGTTTTTGCATATTTTTTTTTCTCCTCCAATAGTTTGAGCACCCTGTCAACATGTTAAACATGATCATTCCAAGACTTGTTATAAATTAGTATACCATCAAAAAAAGTACTAACACATTTTTTATAGGGAAGGGTTTGAAAATGGAATTCATTGAACCTTGAAATGTGGAAGGTGCATTAGTAAGGCCAAAAGTCATGACCAAAAATTTAAAATGACCTTCATGAGTTTTGGACGTTCTTTTTAGAATGTCTTCTATATTCATTTTAATTTGAGTATATCCTTAACGAAGATCCAGTTTGGTAAAGTAAATTTCTCCATGTAATCCATTTAAAAATTCATCAATGACAAGAATGGGAAATTTATCTTTAATAGTGAGCTTGTTGATCTCCCTATAATATGGACACATCCTTCTTGTCTACCAATACTACTGGAGAAAAGAACGAACTTGGGCTATGTTGAACTATAGTTGCCTCTAGCATTTTTTCAACCATATGTTCAATTTCACTCTTTTGGTGCATAGGGATATCTGTAAGGTCTGATGTTTGGAGGAATGGTTCCTAGAATTAAGTGAATAGCATGGTCATGATCTTGAATGGGGGGAGGCCTTTGGGAGTCTCAAATACCTTGGAATTATTGTCCAAAATTATTTGGAGATTTGGAGAAATAGATTATTTTGGTCTTTAAACATCTAGTGAGCATAATTGTGCAATTATACCTCATTTTTATTTCTTCAAAATATTTGTCATTCCATTAGAGTTGATTATTTTCTTTGCTTTCCCTATGATGTCCCCTAATTCAATTTACTTTCCTTCAAAGGAAAATTTCAAGAAAAGTTATTGAAAATTAAAATCTATCATCCCCAAGGATTGTAACCATTAGACTCCTAATAAAACATCAACACCAACCATTGCAATGGAAAGCATTGGACTATCCAATACATATTCCCCCATGGTTAGATTGATATTATGACATTTCCCTGAGCAATTTATAGTTCCTCAAGTTGTGACCATCACTTGAAAATCTGATGCTAGATATAGAAATAAATTCAATTCCTTGGCTACCTTACAATGAATAAAATTATGGGTACTACTAGAATCGATCAGTGTTATTACCTTTTTTTTTTATATGACGTTTTATCTTGAGAGCTTGATGAGTGGTAATTCCTTCCAATGCATTACAAGATATGGTTGGATTCATTTATTCTTTCTATGGGGTTGTTTCTTGGTGTATATCCTCTTCTTTTGATGTTTCTTGTTCCTTTTATTCATCCTCTTCAAAATCCATGTAAAATAATTTATTCTCGGCACACTTATGAACCTTAGTGTATTTTCTATCACAACTATAAAAAAAAACCCTTTTTCTCTTTTTTCCTCTAGTTGTTGTGATGTCAACCTTGTAGGTGGTGGAAGGATAGGAGCAAAAACACTTCCATATTTATAGTTGTGAGTGGTAAAATTCCTTTCTTCCATAATTTCTCTTTCAACTTTCTTGCCACCTTCAATGTTTTCTCTAATGAATTTAGTTCCCAAAGGCGAAACTAATGTTGGATGTTATCCTTTAAAGTCCCTATGAAGACATCAATCCTATGCTCCTCTAGAATATCATTTACCTTTATATTCAATATTTTCAAGTCCTCAATGTGCTTCTCCATGGAACTCTTTTGTTTCATATTTATCATTTGACTAAAGAATTTTTTCTCTTTTTATCCTCATAATGTGCAAAAATTGTCCAAGTGAGAATTGATTTACGAGAAAAAATATATCAATACCATAGAAATTGACATTGTTCTAAATATAAAGATGCAATGCGTACCCTTTGTGTGTGCAACACATCATATGTATCAAAGAATTGCTTCATCTATAGTATCCATGTTACCACATCCTTGCCATCAAACTTCATCATATCTTTTTTGGAATGTGATGTGTCTTAAACCCAATGTTGGAGTCTCTAAAATGATATTTAATATTCCTTTCTTCCTCATTTTGATTTTCATGGATTACCTTGTTACCACTAGAAATCATTTCTTGTAACAACTTTGTCAAACCTTCCTTCAAACCTTGTATGTATTCTTTCAAACCATTATTCAAACCATCCATCTAATAGTTTCCATTTCATTTTTGGTTACTCTTTGCGAGAGATTTTTTTTTTTTTTTCACTTGGTTATGTAATTTTGATATCTCATGTTTTTTTAATTCATATTCTTCATGCATCATAGTAAGGATTTGTAATTTCTTACAAGGAGTATCCATTTTTTTGTTTCGAGACATATTGGAACCAATTAATGATATCTATTCGTTTCTTTTAGAAGCTCAATCTTGAAACTATTGTATATCTATAATTTTGGCCTCCCAAGGTCTATATGTTGTATTTTGGAATACCCCTGAGTCTTCTTTCTAATGCCATAAGTCAAGCCAATATTGGGTTCTTCAACATAAAGTTATTCCAAATCTCCCATGATAACCTGATTATGGATTGGTTTGGTACAGTGAACTTGTACATGATGCAACATGTCACTGTTTTATCCTTTGGACCTAAAATTGATACACGAGAAACTATAGTCCATCAAATTTTAGTTAATTTTTATGAAATTAAAATTTTATGTTGGAAGTGGAAGTCATGATGATTTTACGAAGGTCATCTATTTGAGGCTGAATTTTGGAGCATCCAGAAACTCTAACTTCTTTGGACCATATCTAATAAAATATAGTGAAACAAGATCTGATATTTTTACCCAAATATCACCAAGAGTTTTTCTCCATGTGGTTGAAATTTCAGAATTTGAAACCTGGTCGAAAAAGTTTATAGCGAAAATTCCAAAATGACCTTCTTGAAGCAATGAAACCCTAGAATCCAAAGCTCTGATATTAAATGTTACGCAACTAGATAGAAAACAGAAGCAAATATAGATCAATGACTTCAAAATTAGCCTCTTCAAGGGGGAAGCCTCCTAATATCACATAAATGAACAATTCTTGGATGATACAAGTGACAAGTCCTCAGCTACACAGGCACAATAATAACAATATAGGTGCTACACTAGTATTATAGGGACCTAATAATGCCCCCAAAAAATAATGGATAAGAAAACAATGTTGTAGGAATGGAACTCACTATAGTAATTGAAAGTAAAAGGTACATCAATATAAACATCCTAGAGCTGTATGGTGAATAATATCCAATCTTCCCCATAGCTAAAGCACTATTCTCACTAGCCATGGGATGAGAGAACAAGGAAAAAGTTTGATGAATGTTTGTTCCCACTTGAATAGGTATAGGGTCAAGAGGATTGGTTAAGGGTGTGTTAAAATTGATTAGTGGAATCTCATATATTACTCCAAGTATAGCTTTTTCTCCCCTTTAACTAAAAAGAAACCTCCTAGGTTTAGGTTAATCTAAGTCCTTCGATGTCATATTATCTTACATCTTTGTGCCGGTGGTCGAGGAAGATTTTGAATTCTTGAAGAATGTTGGAAATTTTTTTTTAGCCATGGTGAATATATAAAATAAAATAATTAAAATTAAAACACCCCTATGGCCAACTAGTCTCAAACCAAAGAGCACACCCCTAAGAAATTAGTAAGAGATAATAAAAGGAAAACTAAATAACATAGGGGCCTTTTGGATATTAGGTTGAGATGATCAGGGCCTAGGTCTAGTCAATCAAAGTAACAAAAATAGTTATGCTAACCTCCCTATACCAACATTAGTTATTTCAAGTAACATACCTGAAATCAATCTGAGCATCATAGTGTAAAGGCATTGATATGATGATATAATGCCTATCTCAAGTATGATGACACTTTCCACCATAGTCACCTAGGCAGGTTTTATAAAGAATCAAAATCAAGTACCACCTCACAATTAGTTAGTTACATGCATAGTTGTGGGTCAATATCATACACATGGGTAGGGAAACTAAGCCAAAAAGCTATACAAGATATTTTTTACAATGAACCTATTGCCCTTAATAGATCCCCATATGTGCATAATCCATAAAGCACTAAAAAAAATGAAGAGCGTATCTCTATCCACCTTTCCCCCAATGTAGCCTCATGCTTAATTCTTGTGTGAAAGGATATTCCAATGCAGTCTATTTTTTGACACTCTTTAGTGATCTCTAGTTTAAATTTCATACCCATGAAGAGTGTTCTCTCCAATCCTATATCAAGGATGCACATCCTATTCTATGCTATTTTTCTATAACCAAAAAATGTATAAATATTTTTTATTAGAGCTTAGTGTAAAACTCCACCCCACCTTTACCCACTTTTACAAGCTGTCCATGGTAAAAATGAGCTAATAGTTACTATGTGTTGAGGAAAATTAATTACCTATCATTTAATTGTCAACCCGGGGGTTTCGTAAAACTTGCGAGCATGTGTGCACTGTATATACTATAAATTAACTTCCAATTTAGATCAATCTAACTACAAAAGAAAATAACGACAAACCAAATTCACCTATTATAATTCAAAAATAAATTCAAAAGAAATTATAATACAATTATAGTAGAACACGTGGAATTGAAATCTTAATCTTTCACACTTGTAGGAATTGAAATCTTAACCTACCACACTTTCAGGAATTGAAATCTTAATCTACCACGCTCGCAATAATTGAATCTTAATCTACCAAACTTTTAGAAATGAAATTGCATGAAATGAGATCTATTCTAAGGGATCATGAGTGCATTATAAAATTAGGATCCTATGAAATGAATAATCAAAACCACATGAAATGAAATGAAAGTAAAAACAATCATTCTTAAGCTCTCATTGAGGAAAATATATGAAATAAATAAATGTTAATATATGAAACTAATAAATCTTAATCTATGAAAAACAATAAATCTCACAGATTGTAGGTGGCCAATCCAAAAGCATGAGAGATGGAAAGTTGAGAGGCTCCAAATGCAAGCATAACCAAATCAAAGTGAACATCACTCATGAGCATGGTGCCCAAATTAAATTCTATATTCAGAACATGAGCATTTCCCAAACTTTACACACGCCTTTGAAAGAAGGAGGCTCTCCTATTTATAGTAAAACATAAGAAGCTACCTCAATAATGAAGGTCCATTATTCTCTCCCTAGATCCATAGAAAATCTCATAGAGTTACAACTCAAATAGGTAATGATGAGACACATATCCTCTTTGACCTTTATCCAAATCTTCTTCCATATCTTGAAGGGAGTTCGAATTTGAGCATTGGAGGCCACATAAGGGTACCTTGGAAGCTTCCAAATGACCTACACATGTCATGAAACTCAAGCCACTTTTAATTATTAGAAGGTATATGTCATTTTTATATGTTTTAACCATAAATTCACTTAAAATACTAGAAATCATTAGCTTTTGGAAAACACAAAGGTAACCCATATAATTATGAAAATGGAGGCTAATGAAATTTTATATGGCTATGGAGTTGCGACATGTGAGTGAAATGGTGGTGATAAAGGTGAAAGTGGATTATATTTTGAAGATATTTTGGAGACTCTACACTATGACATGACCCAAAATCCAAGTTCCAGTTATGGAAGTGGGATCTACATACCAAAAACATACTACAACCTCCTAGGAGCTTCACATCACCTAGATACTAGCCAACATTTGTTGATGACCTTGCCTAGTCCATGACAAACATTTCATCAAACATATGGAAAGCATGTAAGCTACAGGTCATGAATGCGTATCTGATCATAAACTGATAGTTTTCATATGACAATCACCAAGAAGGCTCCAAACCCTATCTAACTATTTCAAATATCACTTATTAGTCCATGCATTCATAAACCATTCAAATACTTATAAAAAAATGTTAGTATCCATAGATAGAATACATCATATAACCAACATATATCTAGAATAGAGACCATGGAAAATAAACCATAAAATCACCAACATAATCCCTACAAATGCTTATAGATCATAATAGGAAAATATTTCATATTAAAATATGAAAGTACCAACCAAGTGGGGGAATTCCATGTACCACCTGACCATATATTGGGTTAAACCAAATATTTGTTTAATCCAATCACCCCTGTGCCATATTCTAAGCCTGAATGTGGGATCTCATGGAATAAACCAAAACAAAACCAACCAGGGATTCCAAAGGCCAAACCACCTCAACCCTCAACCATAGTGATTCCATCTCTACGGTCTAGAAATCACTAACATCAACTAGAACAATCTCTACCTAGGTTGTCTAGGGCTCCAGGAACTAGTAACGCAACCCACAAACTTCTAGGGATTCAGAGTTTTTGTTCCAACCATGACTCCAAGAACTAGTAACTCAACCCACTAGGGGCTCTAGATTGTTTATCGCAACCTACGACTCTAGAAATGAATAACTCAACCCAAGCTATTCCAGGGATTCTAAAGCATTTATTCCAACCCCAAACCATAGGGAACCTAAGAACCAATAAAAAAACAAGTGGAAAAACCCACAACACCATGGCTAGGAATTGGCAAGGCAAGAATGAAACCACTATCTATCTAGGAAAATCTTAGCCTTACCTTGTGTCACACGGAATGAGTTATATTTGCAGACAAATCCAACCTTCCTAGGAGTCTAAGACTCTCTAATGACAAACAAACCAAACAAGAGCTATCCTTCTCTAGATACAAATCATTCTACGAGAATTCAAATGTTTTCGATCTTACCTTAGGTCCCACTCTTGTTGTAGCAGTCCAGCCTTGCTGATCCAGATGAGCTCCTCCTTCACTTTCAGACCTGCATACACTAACAAAGCAAACGATTACATAGCATCTGAATATTCACCATAAAACAAAGCATATCTATCATATTGACCAAGAAATACATGAAATAATTCATTAACAAATCATTGAGAAGAATGGACTTATTTGTATTAAATAATCAAAGGAACCATTACAACCTGAGCCTTGGTGTTGTGCAAGCTCCTCCCAGGGTCCAGCAAGAGATTTCCTCTACTTTGACAAGCTCACCACTCCCACTATGGCAACAAGGAAGGATAGTGATCTCTCCTCACAAGTCAACAAATGGAAGTCCTAATTCCAGCAGCATTTACCCTTTAGAATGTTCAGCTTTCAACCTCCCCTCCTTTGGCCCACTGCCTGTATTTATAGCATTCTAGAAGAGGTTATTCAGTTCCAACATCAATGGGATACTCCCTCTTTTGGATGGGGTAGCTCCTCTCTTGATGGGATAAGCTCCTCTATCATAGGGGTGCATGAACCATCTGGAGGCGCTCAATACACGTCAAGAACTCTTCTAGAAGGCTCTAGAAGTGACCACAAGTAACTTTTTTAAAGATGAAACTTGCGCCTTTTGACTTTTACAGGGGTACGCACCCTAGCTTTAGTATACAGAGCGTATTACTACGCAGGTCTAATGTATATGGAGTGCGTACACGCAGGAAAGGTAGAGAGAATCTGCGTACCCAGAGATAAACATGTTTTTAAGTGACTTTCTCTCTCTTTGAGGTTTTGACATGAAGAGCAGAGGTATGGGGCTTGACAAAGAGGATAATATGACTATTGATGGAGCCATATTAACTGTAGGTAGTCATGGTGACAAATCAGTGTAACAGATTGCCCCCTAAAGTACGAAGCCTGGAATAGATAAGGGTGTTATATCATATAGGAAGGGTGAAGTACTTTATCATTTCGAGGATCATCTTGTGGAGAGCCCGGTCAGAACCTGCAATTTTCAACACAAAATACATGTATAAGATCATATCATCGCTGAGGTAGGCATTCCCATACTCAGATCAAAACTTTAACTATTAGACTAACTATTCTAGTACAAGAATGATTTCATAATACATCATAATCATAGACTCGTGTAGACACAGTATGGGCGCAGCCATCTGTTTATGATGGTCTACAACATAATGAATACAAAACTCCTTGCAGCCTAGATGGTGGAAACTAGATCCAGGGTCTTCATTTCTGTTCCCGAATTGGTACGATTCTAGCCATGTGAATGAATGAGTCGATGTCGAACATGGTAGAAACCACTTGATTACCGGTCAATGATGTAAACCGTTAACAATTGTGGGAGAGACCACCAGTAATGTCAATGGTTCTCAAAGTACCCAGCACAATCCATGAGATGTGAATGAATGAGTCGATGTCGAACATTTCATGGAATCCTTCGATCGCAAGTCAATGATGAAAACTGACGTCGAAGGCGAAGAACCTGCCATTGATGCATGCAGACTTCAAGGCACTGACGATTTCTAAGTCAATTCTCTAGATAATGTGCTGATGTCGATAGAAAGCGACCCGTCGCAGGCAAGCCCAAAACATGAAATCATAGTTCAAGTTGA
>APFE031282878.1:108528-152424 GCA_000404065.3 Pinus taeda | reverse complement strand
ATTATGTTAATGACTGTGTTTGGTTTAGAATTTTGGTCCAAGGTGTTGCGTTTCCGCAGCTCATACAGGGTTTACACAGGGTTTTCCGCAGTTGATCCCGGTTTCCGCAGCCAACCCCGGATTCCGCAGCTGTTTTATTAAACGCTATGTTACAGGTGTCCTCCGGGAAGAAGAGCCACATGGGCAAGTTCGTGGAACCAAGGACATGGTGTGTGTCCCTCCAGATCATCCAAACTAGTCATCCAAGCCCGTGGTCAACAAGGAGGCAACTTCAGTCAAACAGAGGTCATTGGCGGTGGCACGGCTCTGCGTGTTCTGTTTTAGAGCACGTGAAGAATAGGTGGCATCATCCTCAGTTATGAAGGTAGTGGGAAACATAATCCAACAGCGAATTGAATGCGCACGATGACCGTTGCCTAGATCCAAGGACGTAGCAGGACTACTTGTTTCTATTCAGCTGTTCGAATTACTTAGATTTCGTTAAGTTAGTTCGCCTTCTACAATTATAAATAAAGTGTCTTTGAACGCTGGACAAGTTAGTTGTTAGCTCTTGTTATATACTTTTGAACTCCCACTGTATTTTCCTATTTCTTGCAATACATGAGAAGACTGTTATTCCATTTACGCGTGTGATTGATCTTTGAATGGCTGGAGTAGGCAGAGGGCCCCTGTTTACTAAAGGCCTATATAGTATTTTTAATTTCTCGCATTTCGTTTTCTTATTTCATGTATATAATGCCTTTAATTGCTTTGTTTTAGATAGTTGTACATACATTTCAATTCCTGCTTGTTTATATTTCTGCTCTTTTTCATGACTGATCAGTGTGTTATGCAGGTTTCTTAGGCGTACCCGGGACAGTTTTATGCTTTTCTTTTGCACAACTAGTGACATGTGTGATCATCTTGTCTATGTTGCTGACCTTCTTTGTTTTGCAGCCTTTATTTCATCATTATCATTTAGTCAATTTGCATATTTGCTTTTTGTTTGTAGATATCAAGTTGTTTATCTATTGATGGTCTCTTCTTTATAACTTAATATCTTTATTGAGGACCAAAACATCACTTAATGTAGCTTGGTTTAGATGTTCAGAAACTCACAATTGCTTGACTTGTTTTTAATTGTTTATCACATGATAGATTCAATTAAAAGGCAAGAGGTTAAGAAGAAGTTAAAGTATTTGTGACTAGTCTTTCTTTTAGATAGATTTACTTTAGATTCACATTGCTTAGTTGTTATTTGACATAGATTTCATTTGCATTTCCTTGCAGCAACAGGGGCACTGGGCCAATTTCATTAGTTTTTTATTTGATGCCTTTACTTTCCTTTAAGCATTGATTTCATTTCAAGCTTTCTTGTAGAGTACTTTTGATTTTTAAGAAGCACATCACAATCTCACACACTTCACTCACTTGATTTTGAGTTTTAAGAAGCACATCACAATCTCACACACTTCACTCACTTGATTTTGAGTTTTAAGAAGCACATCACAATCTCACACACTTCACTCACTTTATTTCGTCACACCACATTAGGAGAGATATACTTGAAAACAAACCTAAAAAAATTAAAAACGATAAAAGCTTAAGAAATAGTTGCCTAAGTACATACAGTACACCTCACTTCATCAGCTTACGAGCCCCGGGTTGACATTTAAAAGTTGCAATTTAGACATCACTAAATTGACCAAACACCTAGCATGGATTGGGTATTTGTGAGGCTATAACCATATAAATAGATGTCCCTCAAGAAACAAAAGAAGGACAAGAAATTAGCACCGAGGTATTTTGGCCCATATAAGGTGTTGCAAAGGATTGGAAGTATGGCTTAGAAATCGGAGTTGCATCCATAGTCATGTGTACATACATTCTTCCACGTTTCTTTCTTAAAGAAGGTAATTGGTGACAATATCTTCATCCAATCTAGTCTACCAAAGACTAATGAAGAAGGGAAAATAATACTAGAAATAGAAACAATCTTGGAAACAAGGACTAAGCAATTGAGAAATCGAGTAATTATTAAGTACCTCATCAATTTTAATATCCTACGAGTGGAATAATTGACATGGGAAGATGAGTTGTTCATGAAAAATCACCCACAAATAATCAAGTGTTGAGGACAACACTTCTTTGAAGAGAATAAGGGGCCTTCACTAGGGGAGAAATACAATACCATGTGTGTTCGTATTGGGGGATATATATTGAGGAAAAATGGCATAATATATTGAGCATATAATGGGGAGTAAAGGATTTTTATATGTTGTGAATGAAAAATGGAGCTCAAAATTAATGAAAAAATATAAAGGGGTATAGAAAATGTTAATTAAAAAATGGATACCTACAATAACTAGTGAATGTAGGGACTTTTTAAATTGGCAAGGTGTATTGGGTTTGTATTGGTAGGGGGTTAAATAAAGTGATTTTTAGAGGTATTTTCCAATATGTAGTCAAATTAAGGGTATTGTTTAGTATGTCATGAATGCACGTGCTATGTCAAAGGTTCATTGAGTGAAGCCCCTATGGAAGGGAAGGGTATGTTAAGCCCTATATAAACCACACATTAACCCTAAGGCCCCTTATTAAGCCCTAGATGTTGAGCGATTACATTTCTATTGTTATATTATTATGTAGGATAGAACCCCTCATGGTCCCATTTTATTATAATTGTACCCTTTATCTGCTATATATATACTAAGGACACCTAGACTTATATCATAAATATTTTAATGCACATTGCATTCATTATAAAAGGAGGTTTCCCCCTTGAAGATGACTATAGTTATTGATGTCTTATAATTTTGAAGTTGAAAAGAACCTAAAACCATGATCATGGGATCCCATTGATCCTAGGAAGTCAAACAACCAAATTTCATCCTTATTGACATCATTTTCCCAAAACATAACATTTAGAAACTATGGGAGGCTAGCATGATACATCCTAACAGAAGTCCTTACCTTTCCCTAGTAGTCATGGCACTAAAGAAAGAAGGAAATGGGTGCATGTGCCCTGATCTCTAGACTCCCAATAAAATGATGGTCAAAGACAAATTTCCCATCTCAATGATTTATAACCTCTTGGATGAGCTTCATGGTGGCAAGTCCTTCACTAAATTGAACCTTGCCTTGGATATCACGAAATCCAAATGAAGGAGGTAGAAATTTCTAAACCTACCTTCCTAGGAAGGACAATAGGGGTTTTCGATGATCCATTTTGGTATTTTCATTGCCCCATAAACATTTTAGAGCATTGGGAATAGGAATTTTTGGCCTTTAATACATAACATTGTGCTTCTCTTCTTTGATGATATCTTGAATTATAGTAAGACTTGAAAGGTACATGTGGAGCGTGTTGATACATCCATACTACTCTAGGATAACCATTACTTCTCAAACACTAAAAATGTTCTCTAGTTCTAATGAAGTCAAATACTTGGGACACATAGTTTGTTGGATAGTGGAGTGATTGTCTAAATAAAAATGAAGCTGTGAAAATTGGTCATGCCTTAAGACTCCAAAAATATTACATGGTTTCTTAGGATTCATTAGCTACTAAAATAAGTTTGTGAACAACCATTGGTGAATTATATCCCTTCCATTAAAAAACCTTTTTAATAAGAATTTATTTGTGTGGAATGATATAAAAAGTAGGCATTTAATGCTTTAAAGGAATATGTGTGTACTACACTTGTGTTAGCAACGTCTAGTGTTGGGCCACTAATTTTTCATTATTAATATCACTTTTTAACATATATTTTATACATTTCTACCATTCTTTATCACGTCATTTATCATAATTTATCATATAATTCCATTTTATAATTATTTATGCTCTTATGGATAAATATTATTTTTCTCCTTTATTTTTAACATATTGAAGATTATTGTCGTCGAAGAATCACGAGTCATGCATTGGCTACTTCCCTTTCTCAATGCGATATTCATCACTCTTATTCCCAAAGAAGAGTAGCCGAGCACTTCGGAGAAGTTTAGGCCCATTGCACTTTGCAATGTCATATACAAAATTATCTCGAAAGTCATTGCCAACCGCCTCAAACCGCTTCTCCCTCTCCTCATTTCACCAGAGCAATCCGGATATGTAGAAGGAAGTCAAATCCTGGACGGCATTATTCTGACTCATGAAACCATCCATTCCTTAAAGAAAAACAAACAGGCAGGTATGCTTTTGAAAATCAAAGCCTTTGACAAGCTCAGCTGGACCTACATAAAACAAATGTTGACTGCCTTCGGATTTAGCCCAACCTGGGTTAGATGGCTTATGACCCTAATTTCCTCTTTCCCTCCAAACCCTACTCCCCTTCTAGAGGAATCCGTCAAGGTGACCCTCTATCCCCATTTCTCTTTATCATTATGGCTGAAGGTCTGGGTCGTCTTATAAATCAAGTCATTCAATATCATGACCTTAGAGGAATCTCAGTACATGGAACCCTCGCAATCACTCATCAACAATTTGTTGATGACAATATGCTCTTTGGTTATCCCTCTGTCAGTGAAGCCTGAACCTATAAAGCTCTTCTAGATACCTTCTCAAAAGCCTCTGGCACCACTATAAATACTGCCAAATCTCAACTATTCTCCTTCCATACTCATGTAGCTACTCAAAGAATCATTGCTTGAACCATTGGATTCTCTCAAGCCAAAATTCATTCTCATTATTTAGGTGCCCCTCTTGTAGCTTTAGCCTTAAAGCATGCTTCCTGGCATCAACTCATTGAGAAAATGGAAAGTATCCTATTATCTCAGACACACAGAACCCTCGACATGGCAAGTAGCTAGTCCTAATAAAGGCAATCCTACAATCTATGCCCCTCTATCTCTTCTTAGTTCTTGCTGCACCGAAATGGGTGCTAAAGAGAATCAAGAATCTGCAATGCAATTTATTATGGGGTTCCACAAGACAAAATAGAAAATGGGAATTAGTAAATTGGGAGAAGGTTTGCAAGCCTAAAAAGTAGGGAGGTCTAGGCTTACGTGACCTGCAACATAGCAATACTTTGATGGGAGCATGGATTTGGTGGCAATGGGTCTCCTGCCCACAGAAGCCATGGGCACAACTCTAGACTGCTAAGTATGCAAACAATCGACCGCAACAAGAGCTAATAAGGATAACTACCATGATCATAGGATCCCTAATTTGGAACGCGGAAAAGCAACACAGAGAGGTCATCCAACATCATATCTTTTGGGAGATAAGGGATGGGAGGACAGATCGCTTCTAGACGGATTCATGGCAATAGAGACCAAAAATTGCAGAACTCTTACCTTGCACAAATCACAATGGAAACGATATTAATCAGGAGGACAAAGTAGCACAATTCTAGACTCTCAGCTCCACACAGGGCTTCAGATAATGGAAACCTTCTGTGCAAATAACACAGTAAGAAACATAATTATATAACTTGGAGCTACACAAAGAACTCACCAGTAGAAGAATCAGATTCAATACTAGAAAAGATGTACTTAGATGGGGATATACATCGAAAGGAGTATACACCACCAAAGAAGCATACTATCTAATGCTCCAAACAGAAGAACCAACAGATCCTGCTGGGAATCATATCTAGACTGTAGGGATTTGGCAAAAAATTTCCATTTTCACCTGGCTGCTATATCACCAAAGAATTCTCACTTGGGACAAATTAATCAAAAGAGGATTTCAGGGACCATCCTACTATCCTAACTATCAAAACCATGAAGAAACTATTCAGCACCTCATGGACTCCTACCACATGGCTAACCAACTCTAGGAAAAGCTCACTTTCAGATGTCAGCGACCATGCAGACTTTTAGGGGATATAAAGGTACCATTCACAACTGGACTCCAAAGCCCTATAACAACAAAGTTCTCAATAAGTTATGGACAATTCTACCGGGCTTCCTTTTCTGGACAATTTGGAAGGAAAGAAACAAGCGAATTTTCAAAAATCAAAGAACTTCTTTAGAAATCATATGGACTAACTTATGTCAGAATATCAAGGAAACTCTAGCTCTACACCAATGGAGTGTTGAGGACTTTCCCACCCAGCCTCAAGAACTAAGCATATGTGAAAATTGGAGCCTCCAGCTCTAGCAGGCACAATTGCATCCCAAGAGATCCAGCACTATTACCAAGCAGCTCTCACATTGGATTCACCCCCCACAGAATGTGATTAAGTTAAATTTCAACGATGCCTCCAAGGGAAACCCAGGCAAAGAAGGACATGGGGGCATATTCAGAAAGCATGAAGGCCAACCCTTGCTAATGTACTTGGGCTCCATTGGACGCAATACAAATAACTCTGCAGAACTGGAAGGCTTATGGCAAGGTATGAACTTAGCTCACGAACATAATTTTCATCCCATCATAGTAGAGAGGGACTCCCAAATTCTAATCAATATGGTTGCTCAAATCCAACAAGGAATGATTGCTTTGAGAGTTGCCAAAAATTGGAGATTAATGGCCAAGCTTGAACTAATAGAGAAATGGATGAAAACAGGAGAGCAATCACTTTTATTCATGTCAAAAGGGACAACAATAAAGTTACATATCTCCTAGCAAACATTGGAGTGGAACAGGACTAGATCCTACATTCCGGCACAATCAACATTCTAAATGACCACAATCAATTGCAAGCTTGCACTAACTTAGTGCACAAGGACGCCCATCTCCCAGATGTGGGTGGAAATAGCGGATGCTAAGGTGGATGCCAAGTTGGTTGGCGTGTGGAGAGAGCACATGGCCTCCCATAGGGTGGCACGGAGATCCAAATATGGCATTAACCATCACCATAAATGCACCTTGAATGAACACTGCCACCACTTTGATAACCAAATTCAACCTTGACTCAAAGTAATGATGGGATCTTGGGAAAATACCACTTCTGCTCCTACCATTCCTCCTCTGCAACCTTAGCCCCCGCAATGCCTCTGCCCTCATGCAGTGGTGGCACCCAGTTCTTGCACAACCATCGGGAGATGTTGTAATCTTTATTGCTACATCGATTTTGGCTCGGGCATCCATTTCACCCACAACTTGAATTTACAAATTCTCATCCCCTTGGCACTAGTAGCTCATCCCTCTGCAGAATTTCCTGTTAGCTATTCTGCAATGTTGCAGCCCACTGCACCTAATTCAGACCAAAACTTGCCTCCAATTGTAGAAAGCATGGTGTGCCAAAGGACGTGCAGCCACAGAGGTGGAAACCGAGGGAGCCTGAGTTGCTCTAGGCACTCTTTTGCTTCGGAGACCACCTCCTCTCTAGCTGAGAAGAACACTGGCAACTACCCCAATACTCATAGTGGCAGAGGTTGTTTCCACTCGGGGGCCTCTGTTATGCCTCCCTCCACTTCCGACCCTTCTCCTAGAAGCACTCCTCTAGCTCCTCAGCCACACTCCCAGAACGCTCAATTTACCTTTCGCTCTACCTTGAACCAAACCCTCATCATTGCCACCATTACCAGTAGTTTTCATGAGGAGAAGCAAAATTTGGAGGCACAAGACTTTGAGGTTGGCGATCGAATCATAGCAGCTCAGGAACACAAAGCAATGGGTGATGGCCGCAATGAAGCATTGAGGCTCTCAAGCATTACTGCAGGAGGACGCACCACTGCGAGGAGCAGCCAACCCAAGGCCAAAATAGAATTGGCACAGTTGAGTCGTCAGGGTGCAGGGGAGCGAAGCACAGAGATGCCAACCAAACGCACAGGGAAGGAAGTGGAAACGGCTCCGCTGATGAATTGGGTCATCGATGAATACTATTGCAACATCGAGGAAGAGCAACCAGAGCTGCAGTTGGGCGACACAGAGACTCACCACTGGAAATTGGTGCCATGGACGAGTACAGATGCTTCATTGTGGAGGAGCATCCTCAATCGCCACCACGTCCCTAGCCGCCACCTCGATGCCATGTGTTCGCTGCCTGGTCTGCCACCTTGCTACCATTCAATGTGCCACGCACCTGCCTAGTAGACTGCCACTTAGCTGCCACGTGTCTCAGGTTCATTGGGACTTTGTTCTTCAGTTTCTGTTTTTTAATGGTTTTTTTCTTGGGGAATACAAAAATTTTAGGCTCTTCAGTTGGGTTTACCTTTTTAGTCTCCTCAGATACAATGATGCAAAACTTGTTAATTTGCTGGTTTCCCTTGTGTGGGCAGCAAGATCATATTTTTGAGAAACTTCTGTTAAGAACTGGTTTCCCTTCTGGGCAGTTCAAATCTAGCTTTTTTGTTGGTTGATGACTTTCCCCTGGCATAGCTAAGTATAGGCTTCGGCCTCTGTGTATGATAGTTTTCTTACCTTAATAGAATTATATATATTGAATATTAATATGCATGATTTCTCCAATGATGGCTTATTAATAAAAATTTTGTAACATCACTCATGATTTTAGCCTCCAAGATATTTTCTAGATTGCAAATATGATTTCCAGCTCATAATCAAATATTCCAACTTAGAAATTCGCTTGAATAAGAAGTGATAGTTTTTCATTGTACGGTTCAGACAAATTAAGGGGAATCTTGAAAATTCGAGACATGGGTTTTGTGCAGAACGAACCAAATTAGTCTTGACATGAGCAATTTTCCAAAATTCGGTTTGGATTGAGAGAAATGCAAGGTTCTTCGAAGGTGATTTTCTTAGATTTGCTATTGCAACTATTTTCCAAATTCCTCCTATTGCAATACCAAATTCGACTTGTTCATGCTGAATGTTGATGGAAAGATCTTTCAGATCCGATCTTGTTTATTAATATTATGTAATCAATTCAAAATTGTAATGGAAATCATTTTGTAATCAACTTTGTTGTAACTTCCCTTTTCTCTCTGTGTATTTAAATGAAAACAGAGATCAAAGAGAAGAGGATAATTGGGGGAATAATGAGGGATGATTAGGAGATATGAGATAGAAAATTATTAGATAGGATGTAAGAGAAGAGATAAGAGATGAGAGATGGGAAAGGAACAATTCTTGAATTGGAAGCAAAGCTGAGAGCTTCATTATGTTGTAATTATTTCTCTCATATATTTTAATGAAGGAAGTTATCCACTGAGTTCTACATCTATTATTTGCAATCTGATCTGAGTTATTTCTCAAGATGGAACTAAGTCTTGGGAAATTGGGCCCACTACCTTGGACGAGGTGCTATCTTGAGCATATAAAGTAGTTTAGCTACGTGTTTGCTTCTTTGAATTTCGATCGTTGTTATTTAAAGTAAATTTCCATTTTAATCAAGTAATTTGTTAAGTTGTTGCCTTTTCGAGATTTTTTATTTCCTACAACTTCTAGATTTCATTTGATTTACTGCTCTAGATTGGCATTTGAGTTATGTTGGGTGCAATAGATTCAATTTCCAATTCAACAATGTGTGGTTTAATTTAGAAATTATTCAAGTTGTGTGATTAGCATAATTGTTTTTCCTGTCATTTACTTTCTTCTTTTTAATTTTAGTTTTATTATTAAAGTCTTACATTTTATTTCTTATTGAATGAGCTTGATAGTATAGAACACAATCATATAGAACCAGTGTTAGCTGTTGGTATTGTCACGCATACATTTTTATGATTGCCTTGAAATAAAAAGATGCTCCTTGGGTTGATAATTAATGTCTGGTGATTAGTTGTTTTATTTATTTATTAAGAAATTAATTTTCCCCAACATTTTGGCGTCATTGTCGGTGAGACAGTCAAGTTTCACTACCACACTAATATCTGGTTATAGATGCATACCTGACTTTGTGAGCGCTGGATATTGATGATGGAAGGTAAGAACCTAAAGTGTGCATCCTAGGGAACCAGTGATGGGTCTACCCTCAATAGTCAGGCTTAGGTCATATAGCATGCATTGATAGAAGTAGGAATTTTAGAGGTATAATTTTAAAAAGAAAAAAATCTCATGATCCCACTCAAGTGGTGATGTAAGCACCACCCATTTCACTAACCAATTGACAAGAACATTTGAAGGAGGAGCCTCAAAGCAACACATGAAGAACATCTTATATTATGGTAAGAAATGGATCACATTGCTACTTTTGAATTCCCTATCAAAGATTTAGGAGGAGTTACACAAATGCACATAATTCCCCCATCTTCTCTACCAAATTTTCATGGTTTGGAAAATGAAGATCCAGATACATTCTTATTTGAGTTTGAAGTACTTTGTAGAGGATATGATTATTGTACTAATAATAAAAGGTTGAAAGTGTTTCCTCTTACTCTAAAAGGAGCATCTCTCCGATGATTCATGAGCCTTGGTGGGAACTGCATCCAAACATGGGAGGACATGAAGAATGTATTCTTAAAGAAGTATCAAGACTATTGCAAAGCCACTGAAGATATTTTTGGTATGATGCAAGGGGAAGATGAAAGCTTGGAGGACTATGTTCAGTGATTTAAATATAACTTTCAAAAAATCAAAGCATAAGTATTTGAAAAAAGAGATCTTAAAAACACTCATTCTTAAAGGAATCAAAGAGTAATTTTTAGAACTCTTATATCTAATGGGAAGAGGTGATGTTTTTCAGTTATCATATGATGATGTTTGTGAATTATGCATAAGGTATTCAAGAGGAATCTCCAAGGCTGGTAATAATTCTAGAGAAGTTTCTTCTTTCTTTTCCAAATCTACTACAAGAACAGGGGATATAGGAGTTGAAATCAATGTTTTATTTGAAAATTTTAAATATGATTTTATTAGATCTGTAAACATACAATTGGATGTTTTGCAAGTTTAAAAAAATCAAGAAATTGAAGAAGTGTTTTTCTCTCATTGCCAAAAGGAGCATCCCATAGATAGTTGTTCTTTCTTATCTAATATGAAAGCTCATATCAAATAGATGGAGAAACTACTACAATTTCAAAAGCATGGAAATCGTGGCCTACATGTATGGTTCAAAACACTTCCACTCCATTTTCTTACATGCATAATCCATTATGGAATACTCTTGTGTTAGGGAAGCCATGTCAATCTCAATATAACCCCCACCAATTTTGTCTACGAGTTTGGCATGGTTCATCTTATGATTACATGGATACTCTCCCACATCTTGTAGCACAAACACATCATCCATATTCTCTTCAAGCTTTTCAAAAACATCTTGATTATCTATCAAAACCATCCACACAACCCAATCAACTACATCATCAAAATTCTCCATGCCTTACACAATTTCTTGCTCAATTCATTACACACCCTCACCATAATAAACCAGTACAACATGCTTACAGTGTTGAAATGCAAAATTTACCTACCCTTTCCACCCATTCTATCTCACATGCACCATTGTAGAAAACTTATATTGAGATTGGGAATGTTTCGAATCCAAAAATTGTAGAAGTTATGGAAGAAAATGAGGTTTCTTCTAGTCTGCAACAACAAGCCATTTTAAAAAATCAAGAACTTCATGATATGACGACTATGGGAAATAAAAAAAGTAAAGGATATATTGAAGATTGGTTTAACTCCATCATTTTTTTGCAGCATCACTACATACTTAAACAAATTTTGACACCATCTTTTCAAGGGAAGTTGGCTTCTCATACCCTAGTATTTATTAACATGCATTTTTCAAATTTGGATATGTACATAATTGAGGCCTTATTTCGAAAATGGCTCCACTATAAGTACTATTATACGTAATCGTATTTATTTTTCAAAGAAGAGTAGGTTAGTGTAGAAAATAAAATAAATAAGGACAAATAAATACAGTTTTTTTTTAATGTAAAAATAGTTGTTTTGTTGCAACACGCTGTGGAAATCAACATTGGCAATAAATGTTTATTAATTAATTTATGTATGTAGATGTATGATATTGAAAATAACAGTTTTATAAACACTCATTCATTTTTATCACCAATTTGGAAAACTTGTTTGAAATCATATTTTTTTTGGCTTGCGAGCTTGATGAAAGTTTTGAAAACATAGTCGGGACAGTCATGCTTTGAGGGACCAAAAGGAAATATTTTTAAAACCTGTTTCTATCCTAAGTATTTCTTTATGTCTAATATCAAACTCAATTTCAATCACTCCATTTGAATTTGAAATGAAAAAGTTATAACTAAAACATTGACAGGGTGTCTAGTAGGTAGCTCAGGAACAGAGTTGGGATAGCCCGTTTTTGGAGGCCTAAATGACTATATTTTTAAAACTTGTTTATATGGCATATTTACCTATGAATATAGTTTACAAATAAATTTTAATCACTCAATTTTGATATCATATGAAAAAGTTATGACCCAAATACTGGCTTTATATCATAAATCTGCACTTTTAAAACTCAATTTTTCCAGTTGTTCACTTGCGTATTTTACCCATCAATTATTCTTGTATTGAAAACCTGTTTCTATTGGAGATAAATAAATGAATCTACTTTCATTTCCAATTCGAATCAGCTCAATCCATCATTAAACGAAAAAGATATGCTTACAATATCCACTATTGGTCTAACTTGGGAAATTCAAAATGACTCTGTTATGCAGTTTGTTCCAAGTAAAATTGACATATCATATCATGGAATTTTTAAAACATATTTCTATTGGTGATATACCTTTGAATTAGCTCTCATTTTGCTTTGGAATCACTCAAATTGGACGAAAAACAAAAGAGTTATGATTAAAACACTGATGTTTAGTATGGTCGACCATTGTTCTCCCGCAGATGACAAATAATTTTTTCTTTGTTTATATTTCTATGGATTTGTTTTTAAAAAGTAACTACTTATTATTTTTTCATATGTATTGGATTATGAGAGCCTCATCACCTCTCTTCTTCCACTATTTCATGTTTTATTGCAGGTAGACACTCGTTTTTTGCAGGTTCCAGGAGAATATAAAAATTCAATTTATGAACAAGCAATTCTTGAAAGAAATGTTAATGAAACAAGGGAATTTCATCCAATTCATTATCTAACAGATTCATAATAGAAGAAATTGAGAATTTATTTCCATTTGAAGATTCATGTCACTACTGCCGAAACATTTTTCCAAGAGATCATTTTTTTCCCATTGGCAAATTGATAATCCCTTAAGAAACAACATCATAGCTGTTGTAACTTAATATATTTATTTATTTACTATTTTTAAATAAAGTTTTGTTTCTTTTCTGATTTCTCTGATATTTTTGTGTTTCAGGTGTTGCTTCCATCAAAGTTGCATTTTTCGTTCCGTTGGCGAATGAACAACTATTGTTCAGTAGAATGAACAACTCTGATTTGTTTTTAGGTGTGTTTAATAGTTATTTTTCAATCAATTGAACAGCTCCAGTTTCTTCTTCTTCTTCTTCTTTTTCTTCTTCTTTCTCGTATTTTGTTGTTCAATCTATTGAATAATTGTTATTCAATCCATTGTACAACACTGATTTTATTTTATTTTATTTTATTCGTATTTTGTTATTCAATCGATTAAACGATTGTTGTTCAATTAATTGAACAACATTGATTTATTTTTTCATCGTATTTTACTATTCAATCGATTGAACGATTGTTGTTCAATCCATTGAACATCAATAATTTCATTTTTCATATTTTTCTGTTCAATAAATTGAACAACACCAATTTATTTTTGCATGTTTTGTTATTCAAACGATTGAATGGTTGTTGTTCAATCAATTGAATGGCACCATCTTATTTTTGTGCGCATTTTTTTGTTCAATCGATTGAACGATTGTTGTTCAATCGATTGAACAATTGTTGTTCAATCAATTGAACAACACTTATTTTCGTGTGTGTGTGTTGTTGTTCAATCAATTGAACAACACTTATTTTCGTGTGTGTGTGTTGTTGTTCAATCAATTGAACAACAATTTTTGTTTGAACAACATTTTTTTGTGGTTGATGGTCAATCGATTGAACGATTGTTATTCGATCAACCGAACAATAATTTTTACGTGTTTGTTGTTCAATTGATGGAACAATTGTTGTTCAATCAATTGAACGACACTTTATGCGTGTTTATTGTTCAACGATTGTTGTTCAATCACTCGAACAACACTTTTTGTGTGTTTGTTGTTCAATTGATTGAACGATTGCTATTCAATCAGTTGAACAATACTTTTTGCTTGTTTGTTGTTCAATCGATTGAACGATTGTTGTTTAATCAATTGAACAACACTATTTTCTTATTTGTTATTCAATCTATTGAACGATTACTGTTCAATCAATTGAACAACATTTTTTGAATGTTTGTTGTTCAATCGATTGAACGATTGATGTTTAATCAATTGAATAACATTTTTTGCGTGTTTATTTTTCAATCGTTTGAATGATTGTTGTTCAATCAATTGAACAACACTTTTTGCGTGTTTGTTGTTCAATCATTTGAACGATTGCTGTTCAATCAATTGAACAACACTTTTTTTGTTTTTCTATTCAATCTTTTGAACGATTCTTGTTTAATCAATTGAACAACACTTTTTGCATTTTTACGATTTTGTTGTTCAATCGATTGAACGATTGTTGTTCAATCAATTGAACAACACTTCTTTGTGTTTTTTGATTTTACTGTTCAATTGATTGAATGACTGTTGTTCAATCCATTGAATGACACTTTTTGCATTTTTCGATTTTTGTTGTTCAATCAATTGAATGATTGTTGTTCAATCAATTGAACAACATTTTTTTGTTCAATCGATTGAACGATTACTGTTCAATCAATTGAACAAAACTTTTGCGTTTTTAAAATTTTGTTATTCAATTGATTGAACGATTGTTGTTCAATCGATTGAACAACATTTTTGCATTTTTTCAATTTTGTTGTTCAATCAATTAAACGTCACTTTTGCGTTTTTACGATTTTGTTGTTCAATCAATTGAATGATTGTTATTCAATCAATTGAACAACACTTTTTGCATTTTTTCGGTTTTGATATTCAATCGATTGAACGATTGGTGTTCAATCAATTGAACGACCCCTTTGTGTTTGTTGTTTAAATCTGTAGAATGAATATTTGTGATTTATTTTTGTTGTTTCATCGTCGGTCTTTCTTTTTGCCAATTTTCTTTCTCTTCTATGTTTTGAATAAAAACCATCTCTTTGGATTTGGAATTTGTACCCAAGATAAAGGAAAAATAGTAATATTAAAACCATTATGACTTGTAAAACCTTTGATGGTTATCTTTACTCTGAAACTGACCTGGTTTAGCTATATAATGACTAGTTGAATATCTTCTCTTTGGATATATCATTAAATGATTTATTATCTTAATACCATGTTGGTTTATCTTTCACACTTTCAATTGATAATTCCCTTTGGTATGATGATATAGGAATAAAAGCATAACTTTCATTGGCATATTTTTTTACTTCTCATGCCATCCCTAACTCTTAAGGAGTAAATGAGCCTCCCTCCCTTTACAATAAAAATATGGAAACATGGAAATATGAAAATACAATACAATTCTTCTTAAAGAGGATAGGGAATTTCATTACAAGCCAACCTACTATGATCATAAGGATGTAACAAGTGACATTCCATTATGACCACCACACCACGGTAATGACCTTCTAGATAGTCAAAACTGTCAGAAGGACAGGAGGTCTCATCACAAGTCGGTCTTATCACTTTATTATATCCTTGTGAATGGAACTATGATTATCTGGTTACCATGCCAGTGTAGTGGTCTCTTTATAGCAATAAACAACCATCTAAATAATAAATAGAGGTTTCTGGCTCATTTTTTGGTTAAAAAGAAACCTTGTCAAGGCTATAAATTCCTATTGGCAGCAATGGCCCTGTGTGTGGTATTGAAGTTCTATGTTACATTTCCAATTATTCTTTATCTCATTACTTCCTATTGATTCATTTCTAAAGGTAAATTTACCGATTGAACAACGTTTATAACTATATTAACCAATATGCATGGTAAACTACACTTTTATATGCATTATCAATATTGTCCAATCAATCAATACCAACAGTCATTATCATCTATTGCTAGTCATGCTTTCGTCACATTTTTCCACCTAAGGAAGTATCTCTTTGCATAATGATCAATCCTCTATTTTATTCCTTTTACATTCATTTCCCATTTTCATGGCCTATATTGCTCTGACCGTTTTTTGTCGTATTTACACTGCTCTGACTATTGTCCTACTACATTTATGAATCCTCAACGTCCTTTCCCTTTTTTCTATGCTTTATGGTCATGGACACCCTTTTCTAATTGGAGGGGGAAGGTATGCATTATGGGATAGCATGCGTAATAATTACCAAACTCCACCATAGCTTGTTGATTTGAAAAAATATTATTATTGCATTTATACAAAAAAAAATTCCTGTTTGAAATTTTTGCACGCGGCTTATATGTTGTTGTTCAAAACCAAAATTGCAGATTCAAGAAAATTGCATGCTGAATAGTGAATTGTTTACATGAGAACAACAAGTATGGAGGGCAACTCTATTTGTAGCAAGCCCACACTATTGCAACTAACAGAAGCAACTCAAGCAACTCGCAAACACGAACAATTATTCATACATGATGTGTTTGCATGGCTTCCACTTTTTGCATCACTTTCAGCATCAGCTCAACCTACATCAGCTTCAACAAATGCCAATCCATACATGTCATTCCACATTTTTTCGAAGGTAAAACTTGAGGTAAAATCGCATACTTTTCTGATTTATGAAAAGTTTAGGAGAATTTCATGAAAATCCATTGAACATTATTTATCATCATTCATTCCACATCTTTACCACTTCTTATTTTTCAAATACATAGCTTTCATTTTGGGGGCATGTTACTTTGATTCATTTATTTATTATGACCATGCCATCATCCGTCGATCTCCTTATTCATTCTCAAAACCTCCCTTATTCCATTTTGTTTTACGCCATGCATAGATTTCAATAATGATTGTAGCAACCACCTCAATTTGTTTTCTAGTATTGCATGAGGGAATGTTAATTCTCTAGTTTGGGGGAGGAATTGCTACACATGATGGATGTTTTCTACTTTCTTTCTCATTTAAGGCATACAATTTCATTTTTATATAGTGCAGAAATTGATTTGTGTGTATCCTTAAAACTATGAACAGAATTCTTGTGATTTTTTGACAACGAAGAGGTATCATTAAAATACACAAACCCAGAAAATTTCAAGTTAAATTCGTTTGTAAAATTTCATAAATCATGCGCTACACCTACAACCATTTTGTTTATATTTCATGCTTTGTACATGAAAACGATCTAATTTTTGGATCAGAGAAGCATTAATATAGCATAAATGTACTTGCAAAATTTCAGCAAAATCTGGTTTGTAGTTTTTGAGAAAATGGTTAATGAAGTTTGTTGTTACTTATACCATATTTTGCTACAACTTCATATACATATAGTTGAAAGTCAATGTGAAAATTGTTACGCTTTCATCAACATTGCTAAAATTGAATATTCATTATTTGAGGAAGAAGTCATTTTTCCATCAATTTCATGAGTTGGGATGAACATTTTTGTATTATAGCTTGGTTAATACAGAGGCTTTGGGTTGCATGAGGACATGCAACATATTCAGTTTGGGGGTATGTTGGGCGACTAATTTGTCATTATTAATATCATTTTTAACGTATACTTCATACATTTCTACCATTCTTTATCACGTCATTTATCATATAATTCCATTTTATAATTATGTATGCTCTTATAGATAAATAATATTTCTCTCCTTTATTTTTAATATATTGAAGATTATTATGCATGATTTTTCCAATGATGGTTTATTAATGAATCTTTTGTAACATCACTCATGATTTTAACCTCCAAGTTCTTCTCCAGATTTCAAATATGATTTCCAGCTCATAATCAAATATTCCAACTCAGAAATTCATTGGAATAAGAAGTGATAGTTTCGCATTGGACGGTTCGGACAAATTAAGGAGAATCTTGAAAATCCGACACATGGGTTTTGTGCAAAACAGACCAAATTAGCATTGTAATGTGTAGTTTTCCAAAATTTGGTTTGTATTGAGAGAAATGCAAGGTTCTTCGAAGGTTATTTTCTCATATTTATTATTGTGATCGTTTTCCAAATTCTTCCAATTGCAATACCAAATTCGACTTGTTCCTGCTGAATGTTGATGGAAAGATCTTTCAGATGTGATCTTGTTTATTAAGATTATGTAATCAATCCAAAATTGTAATGGAAATCATTTTGTAATCAGATTTGTTGTAACTTCTCTTTGTTCTCTATGTATTTAAATGAAAACAGAGATCAAAGAGAAGAGGATAATTGGGGGAATAATGAGGGATGATTAGGGGATAAGAGATGGACAATTATTAGATAGGATGTAGGAGAAGAGATGAGAGATGGGAGATGAACTATTGTTGAATTGGAGGCAAAGCTAAGAACTTCATTATGTTGTAATTATTTCTCTCATATAATTTAATGAAGGAAGTTATCCATTGAGTTCTACATCTGTTATCTGTAATCTGATTTGAGTTATTTCTTAAGGCAAAGTTGAGTCGTGGGCAGTTGGGCCCACTACCTTGGACGAGGTGCTGCCTTGAGCATCTAAAGTAGTTTAGCTATGTGTTTGTTTCTTTGAATTTCAATCATTGTTCTTTAAAGTAAATTTCCATTTTAATCAAGTAATTTGTTAAGTTATTTCATTTTCCAGATTTGTTATTTCCGGCAACTTCTAGATTTCATTTGATTTACTGCTCTAGATTAGCATTTGAATTATGTTGGGTGCAATAGATTAAATTTTCAATTCAGCAATTTGTGGTTTAATTTAGCAATGATTCAAGTTGTGTGATTAGCATAATTCTTTTTCCTGTCATTTACTTTATTCTTTTTAATTTTGGTTTTATTATTCAAGTCTTACATTTTATTTGTTGTTGAATGAGCTTGAAAGTATAGAACACAATCATATAGAACCAGTGTTAGTTGTTGGTATTGTTATGCATATATTTTGTTGATTGCCTTGAAATAAAAAGACCCTCCTCGGGTTGATAATTAATGTCTAGGTGATTAGTTGTTTTATTTATTTATTAAGCAATTAATTTTCCCCAACATCTAGTTTCACTAAGATGTTTCTCTTAGAATTTGTGATGCCTTCGGAGGAGGTATTGAAATAGTATCATTGCAAGAGTGATTTCCATTGGCATTCACTAATTATAAACAATTATGTAACTAATATTTTGGAAAGTCTTATTACAAGAACTAAATGATATCCATCCTTTACGTCATCAACACATGACACATTTATCTCATTGGCAACAATTTTTTAATCAAGATATAGCATATTAACAACTTGAAATCCTTTTTGGAGTAGCAATTTCTTTAAAACTAACATGAGTGGGTTAGAAATTATGTTATTAGTATGAGATCATATATAAGAACGGTAAGGTGAATGTGATAGGAAAATCCTTGTCTAGGATATACTTGGATGAAGGGTCCCTCTTTTCCATATCCTTATTGGTACTATATTTTCTAGATGAGAAGACTGGTTAAATAATGAGACAATCATTCAAATCATCAAAATCCTTAAGGATCCCAACTCCCCTACCATTGATACTTATTAGTAAGACACCTTGAGATATAAGGAGTGTAATTTTCTAATAAAGGATTCTACATTAAAAAAATGGTTGTTAGAGATATCCAAGGTTCAATCCCCCTATTGTAACCTGATCTACAAAGAGAACGATAGGTCGTAGGCCCTAGAGGTACAATGGAAGCGGCTAAAGTCGACCATGTGTCACGCGAGTATGAGACTGGCCCAATTTTTTATTCCTATGGTTACAAAAAGAGTGGCTGTTAGAAAAATTGTATTCATCTCCTACTACAAGTTACTCAAGACTTCAATTTTTTTTATAAAAATCTAAACATTCCTTATTTTGGGAAGGTATGAAAATGGCATCCATAACTTTGTCATTGAATAATTATGCATATCAAAGGAACAAGGATGAAATAGTGAATATCCCTAGGGAATTACATCCACTACCAAACCCCACCACTATCTAGGTTGGTATTTTCATGGATTTTATAGTGATGTTACTTATAACTAGCAACAAAGATACCATCATGTTGGAAATTGACCACCTTTCTGAGAATAATCACTTTTATGTCATACCGCACCCATTCGTTGCATCCTTAGTTGTTTAAGTCTTCAAAAAATTGGATTTTAAATTATATGGTGTGCCTCATTCCATTGTGACATATTGTGATTTGATCTTCACAAGAAAATTCTTACATGAGTTGTTCAAACTATAGGATAAACACTTGAGAATAAGCACAATCTATCATCCTCAAATGTATGGTTAAATAGATGTGTTCAACAAGTGCTTGGAAATATGTTTGCAACATTTTTCATTGGACCAACATCACCAATGGGTCCAATGGTTACACCTTGCTAAATGGAAATACAATACTTCTTACCATGTCTCTACCAAAATTTTACCATATGCAATTGTTTATGGGTAAAAGCCTCTCATAGTGGTTTTTTATTTAGCAAGCATATCTAAGGCAAGGGAAACCTAAGGAGATAAATTTCGCAAAAGTGTTAATTTTCCATGATTTTTCCCAAAAAAGATTCACCAATTTCTGTTTTCTCTAAAAATGATTCTGCCAAATTTTATAGGATAAAATTATTTTACCTAAAAAATCACTAAATTTTTTATAGAGGCTATAAAATCATTAGAAATTTGAATATTTTTACAAAATAACATTATACATTTTATAGTTTGCGTACTAGAAACTAGTAAGATTTACCAAGGTTTTTATAATATAAGATAAATTTCCATCCTTGAAAGTTTCCTTGATATAAGGTTCATGTAATGGATTTCACACTAATTCCAAAGTACCCAATATTAGTACACTTAAATACAATATGGTTTTCACTTAAAATTGAATGAAGTAGGAAGTTTATAAGCATCATTGTGAGATTTTTTTTAAAATGGTATTAGGTGTTTCTCCATCTCCATCCCTATAAATAGATCTCTCTCAAGGACAAGGGCTATCGGAAGTAGAACCAAAGTTATATGAACCATAACAAATCCTCCAATGCATTAGACAAGTTTCCTATAGATTATGTCTTCCTATCCTTGCAAATGTCCACCTAGTCTTTTACATGCCCTATTTGAAGAAGGTAGTGTGGTCGAATTACCCTATTTAGACTAGCCTTCTTGAATTTTATGAAAAAAGATTAAATTTGGTTATACTTGATGAGAATACTTGCCACATGTGAGTAAAAACTATGGAAATGCACTATTCAAGGAAACACGTATGATGGAAGGATATATAGTGTGAAGAAACCATCTGGTAACCAATAACAATTTTACAAAAAAAAGTCACAACTCTATCCTTGAGTACAATTCCACTTCTAAACGGGGAGAGCATGTTAAGGCCACACTATAATACCCATACTTTATGGTACATAGCAGTTAGGAAATGAATGTATGAGGGCATCTTCCTTGAATAAATCCCATTAGCTACTTGTTGGATGGATAATCAATGAAAAGTAGTTATATGTATTAAATAAGGCATAGTAGTAGGTTGGTACTCATTAATGATGAGACCATACTAAGTTAGTGTTTTGTTAGTGAGAAATTACTTTTAGGAGTATGTAATGTTTTTCCAAGTATTGATATGATGTTGGAGTTCTTCTCATTTAGTATTCACCCCCTCATTTTTTATTATCAATTCATGAGCATTTCTCTCTCTTTTCTAATTATCAATTCATGTGATATATTTGTGGGTTTATTTTTATTTTTTTCTAAATTAGTCTACTTCTATATTAATACAAAATATTCATACAACGAGACGAGGGTCTCAAAAGTTCCAGCCCATGTAACAGCATACTGACAGTGCACAGTGGACTAACTATCTCAATACTTGCAAAAACTAGCTATAGGATTTAGAATCACTGAGTCCAAAACTAAAGACTCTGAATCCTGACATTGACCCCATTCTGACTTGAAAGCCACCTTAGTCAAAATATTAATTGACCGACATGGAATGCTGCCCACGTAGGGGGAACCGGCCCTCAAGAAGAGTTGTAAAGACTTGTTACTGGACACTACATGCTTAGGATAGACAAATCCTCTATTGACAAATAAACAGGACCAAAAACACTCAAACCTAAGAGGTATGAACCACCCCATTAGACCAATGAACAAAACCAGGGACACGCAAGCCTATTCAATCCTCATGTTGAGTTGGAGGTTGTTCCTCAATGATGCGACAACCAAAATTCTCTGGTTCTTCATACTCCACGGAATGTCCCTCTGCTTTAGCGCTATCTTCTGCTGTAGGAGCACTTGGGCCAGCTTGAGTGGGCATATTCTAAATTGCATAGCCTCTATTATCCTGTCTTTGTTTAGTCACATTCATCGTGGGAGCTGTCTGGTGTTCCATCCTCTGTTGCTGAGGAATTCCTGAGCCTGCTGTCTCCGAACCCCCAGCTTGCTCATTCAGTTCAACAATGACCAAAACAATGAAGGAGGAATTACCCAGTCTACAAGGGAGGCAGAAGCGAGCCGTGTGCATTCTGGTGTGTTGAGAGCTCACCTCTGTCATTATCTGCCCCCTTTCTCTGCCACGCCCTCTCCTGGTCACCAGATAGCAGTATAAATTATAGTCTGAGGCCTCAGATGAGGGGTTCGAATTTGTGGATGACACCTGGTGAAGGATCCGGCCCCGAGATCTGCCTCTCCTGCTTCCCATTCTGGGGCATTGTCTGGGCATTTTGATATTAACTATGGAAGCAAAACAAACAGTTATCGAGGATACAACACAATTGCTACCTGGAGAAGTCATAGCCAGTGGAGATATATTTGTGGGTTTATTATTATGACTCTCCTATTTACCTTTTCTAATTTAGATTCTTTGAATATTTCTCATAAACTATTGTTTTTTATTATGAAGTAGCTATGTTATTAACAATATTTCTAATATACTAGACCCTTCAAAAATAAACCTTATAAAAAAGGTTTCCCCTCTACCCTTTTTAGCTTCAAAGGTATATCCTATGAACAAACAAAACCACACCATGGGATCCTTTTATCCTCTAAAGTGGCAACCATGGAACACTATGATATGTTAACTCATAATAGTTACCCCCTCAAACCTAAATGTTAATTATGGGTTGTTGATGAAACCACCAGTATTTGGCCTTATGTCAACTATTCCCCAAACGTGTTTCTCAACCATATCAATATCTTATCCCCTCACATTCGATTTAACATGAAACCCCAACAAAAAAAATTTATCCCCTCTTAAATGTTTTAGTAGTTCATAAACCCACTGGATCCCTTTATCATATAAATTTTCACAAAAAGGCTCATACTAACATATATCTCCATGCCCAATCCCACCACTTTGCTAAAAAAATTGTTGTCCTCAAAACTCTTATATTTAGAGCTATTCCAATTTCCATCCTGCATCACCTACAAAAATATAACCCACCTTACGAACTTCCTTAAATCCAATGCATATTATATTTCTCAAATTGATAGAACTTTTCACATTGTCCTCCACCTAAAAACCAAGATCCCCTTATCTACTTCTCCTTCTCAGGCCCAAATTCTACTTCCTTACAATATTGGTATCACCAATAAAATTACAAGGTATTAGCTAAAAACAAGCTCAAAAATTTTGTCAAACTCACAAGACAAGTCCCAAACAATTATTTACAAGATTCAAAGATAAATCTACTCTATTGCTCTCTTGATGTATTAATCGAATCCCCTCTTCTTGTGATAAATCTTACATTAATCAAACTTGTCTCAAAATTATTTCCAACACCTTTCATAATTGCTTAACTATATCTATAACTGTTAAGAATTCTCATAACATCATCCATTTCATTTACTTTAATTACACAAAAGTTTTAGGTTCAACTCTCTTATTACTCGTTTCAATTCATTAGAGAATAATATTCAATAACTAAAAAACATCCTAACATCTTATGATCATGAAGATAGTGAAACTTACATTTCCTCTCTTCTTGCATAGGTTTTATAAAATTTTCTCCCCTCCTCTTCTTTTCTTTATAATACTATATTCCGTGTATCATATTTCAAAGTTACAAACTCTTTAATTTAAAATTTATTTATTGTCATTTATCAAATAATTTATTAATTTAACCCCTTACCTTATTAATTGGAAATGAAACATTGTTCTCAATTAGTGATTTTGACCAAATATCCTCAATGTTTATTTTATTTATTATTGTTTTCCTTCTTTAATTATATTTAATATTATGTTTCCTTAATTTTTTTAATTACTTTTTTAATCTATTTAATTGAACCAATATCTTAATTTTCTATACTTTTTGGAAGTGGCATTTATGATGGGTGGAGTCTCCTAGAATAACCTTTTTGGTTGCTCCCACATGTAAATATTTGTATGTATAATTGTAAATAATTGTGGAAAAATATAAAAATGATTAGATTGATGAGAGGACATGCATCAGAGGTTGAGAGGAGAAGTTGCTTGGGAAAGTTGTCAAACTCAGAATTTTGCATTTATTTTGCCACCTATCTTCTTGTGAATGAAGGGACACACTAGTACAAACATTGAATATTTGTATGGACCACCTATGCATAGGACAAGCACATACGAAAAGGGAAGGGATGAGTTGGATAGAGAAAATACATGCAACAGGGAGGTTTGCATGCACACTCGAGACAGGGAGGGGTGCACAAGGAACTTGAGGACGAGCATGGAAAAATAAGGATCAAAGAAAATAGATACATATTTGGCTTGAGAGAGCACATGCAAACAAGGAAAAAAAGTTACGAGATCAGGAAATTGGGAGAATGTGTAGTGAATTAAATGTGAAGAGTATGCACAGAAAGCAAAGGTGGAAGTTCATGATGAGAAAAGGGAAAGTGTTGGGAAGGTGATTCCATAGTGGGTTGGGGAAATCCTATTGAGTTTGTATATGGAACCACTATGTGCATGAGACTTCCATGGTGTCATTTTGTAGGTGGAGACATTGAGTTATGGACTCATGTTGGTTTTAGCAAGTGGAACCATATTGTTCTTTGGCTTCCCTGGGTGATTTTATTGACTAGTTGGTGTACATTTTCGTTGAGCACTTCACTCCTTGAGCTGTGAATCTAGTTGGGGGTGGTAAGATGTAAGAAATATTGAAGTTTCATTGGCCTATGGTTGGGTGGAGAGTTAAAGTCCCTCATCTAGTTTCCAATGGTTTAAAATTTAATCAAATCAGTGTTTCTATATATATATATATCTATATATATATATATATATAATATATATATATATATATATATATATATATATATATATATATAATGAGAAATTCTATAATATTTATGTGAGATTGTTTGATTAATTATATAGTTGGATCAACTAGAATATATATCTATGATGTCCTTGAGTTGCATGAGTTATATGGTTGTAACTCTACTAATTCATCTACAATTTTTCTAGTGTGCCTATGTCTGGTGGTCTTAAAACAATAAAAAATAACATGTTATTTTCTCTGTTTTGGTCATATCCTATGTTTATGAGCTTAGGACAATTCACTTCCATAACTATGATGGTGGGTCATCTTATTGGGAGTTTAAAATATGTACTATGTACATGGAATGGCTCCACCTCAAGAGGATTGCAGAGATTTATTTATGCTTATGGTCAATGCTTTACTTAAATACTTGGATAATTATGAGAATATTTGCATGGATATGAATAAAATGTTTCAATCAAGTTGTTATGCACTGTCAATAGAAGAAAGTGGTATTCATGTTGTCCATGATGAAATGTTATATTTGAGAGTCTTCATGGTCATGAGGGGTTTGGAGGCCTCCGAGGTTGTTGAAGGGTTTCCTTGATTGCAAATTTTTTTACCTTATTTTGTATAACTATTGAATGAACCCAATTCATTTATCAAGGTGTGTGAAATTCCTTGGTTGGGTGTTATAAATGTCAAGGAGTCTTTGTTATCTAAGAATTAATGAAACTTGTTGTTAAAGTGTTGTACATGGCATCCTAAGAATCAACATAGATTTATGTTGTGTGTGACTAATTGGTTGCCTTATTTATTCAACGTCTAATAATGAGTTAATGCATGATATATCACGGTATTTGATAAAAATGGGTTCATATGCATAACATTGAAGGATTTGTAAATGTTCTAGCCAAATTCATAAAGAGATTATAGCCATGTTTTGTCTTGTCATGATGCCTGTTAATAGGAAAATTCATATATATGATAATGTATTTTATTAATGTTAAACACTTAACTTTGTTTTTTTTATGTAAGGATGCATGCTATTGAATATGGATGTTTGGGAAAGGCTAAGCTCCCAGGAGAACCTTGGCCAATTCCCTAAACAATTAAGAAATAATTTAATTCATTATAAGTTTGAATATGGTAGAACTCACCATTTATCAAATCTAGATTCAAGTATGATCCATGTGGATATTGGTGGCCACCCACTAATTCCACTTGGACCCCCACCATTGCTTCTTTCAGTTTTTCAGTTTCCTTAATTGTAGCACAGTTTACTATTTTTAGCAGTTTTTCGGGTCCTAAACTTCCAGAGCCATTTTGAGGCCCTAAACAACGCTTTTTTGGAAATCTACTACCAGTAATTTTTTGTCCAAGATCTTCTTTTTTTTCATAGTCCTCGGAGAGATCTTTCCAATGAGATATCATGCATGTCAAACGGAGATAATATGACCAAGTCACGACCCCGGGAAGTTGGTTGTCCAACTCACCCCAACGGGGCCCATAAACTCTTGGTGTTACATCTCCTCGGTTTAGGGTTTTGGTTGTTTAGGGTTTGCTCCTATTGTTCAATAATAAAAAGGCCCTTGAAGCCTCATTGTAAGGCAGTTCAAAGGCATGCAGCCACCACATCTCTTCTCAGAGATAAGCTACCATCACCCTAGCCGGTTTATGTCCATTTCTATTTGTAAGCATATTTCATTATTTTACATTAATGAAATGAAGTACTATTTCCGTTGCATCTCTGTGTTTATGGTTATCTTTGTAATTTGTTGCATTCCTGTTTAAATATGGATCAGTGATATCAGAGCAGTCTGCTTTTTTCTCTATTTTTCTTTGCATGTCCCCAACGAGGTCGGGATATAAGGAGTTAGGGCTTGAACTGGTTGAACCTTTGCAAGACCAACCTCGCAAATCCCGATGGCCTCCCATGGCAAATGAAAAGAAAGACAAGGGGGCAAGAGATCCTATCAAAATCTTGCTCGAAGAAGCCCTTGAGTGACAAAGGAATGCAATGATGGTCAACTTTGCCTAGATCCTTCAGCAGCTACCCAAGGGCAATGCATCGACTTCCAACAGCTACTCTGGAAACACCACATCGTTTAAGGTACAAGTTAATTTTGAAATCCCCATATTCGAGGGTCAGATAGACGCAAATGTCATCGATAAATGGTTAAATCTGCTAGAGGGTAATTTTTTTGTTCATGACTTTTCTAGTTGGGAAAAGATTATTTTTGCTCTTCCCAAAGCAACCCCCCACGTCAAGGACTGGTGGGAAACCTACTACGAGCAGAAGGATGAAAGTACAGGCTCACTATTTTCAGCTACACCCACTTGGAATTCATTCCGGAGTGCCATCAAGGAGCAGTATTACCCTGTCGGAAGCTATGAGGATCAATACATAAAGTGAACCACGTTACGGCAGGGAAGGGACCAAGATGTGCCGGATTTTACCAATATTTTCCATAAAATTTGCACAAAGTTGGGTATCAAGGATTTGGAGCAGCATTTGGTACTCAAATATCGTGGCTACCTACACAAGTACATCCAAGAAGAAGTAGAATTCCTAAACATCTCCTCGCTTGGCACGATATACCGATATTCCGTAAATGTCAAGAAAAAGTTTAAACAGAAGAAGTGAGACTTTGGTCTGCGAATCAGAAGAAAGGTAAAGGTGCCCCAAAACCGTAGAACAAAGGACAAAGCGAAGGCGGGGCAGCCCAAGACAACCTGCCAAAGATGCAAGAAAAGAACAGTGCTGTGAAGCTGAAAAAAGACACGGGAAAGTGGTGTAAGTTCCATAAGAGCTCCATTCAAAACACAAGTGAGTGTCGGGCCAAGCAGTCACTGGTGGCCAAGCTAAAGGTTTCAGAATCAGATGCATGTTCCGACTCTGAGTTAGAACCTAACAACGGGAATGACAAAGGGAAGTAGATTATCAATGTGGATCCCAATGCCATCGTTGCCAACATGAAGATCCAGAAGGAGGAACCCGAAGATCCAAAGGAGGAAGAGTGTCCCTTCCACTCCTAGATGTGGTTAAAGGGCTCCCCACTACAGTTCATTGTCAACACTGCGAGCCAAAATAACCTCATTTCAACAGAAGTTGTGAAGCGGCTAGGCTTACTGACCATAGCACATCCACAACTATACACCATTGGGTGGCTTCACCAAGGATGAGATCTTCGCGTGAGCTAGCAATGTCACCTTCCATACAACATCAAGCCCTTCATGGATGAGGTATTGTGTGACATTTCTCCCCTTGAAGTTTGTGATGTATTATTAGGACAACCATACTTGTGGAAGCGACATGTTGTGTATGAATCAAGGCCCCATGCTGTTATTGTTACTTTGGGAAATAAGTTGTAAAGGATACTAAAGGTAGCACCACCTACCCCCATCTCTTTGGTTGTTTCAAAACAATGCAGTAAGCTCATTTCCAAAACCAGGAAATTTATTTTCCTGATGATACACCCTCAAGGAAAGAAGAAGACAATGGCCACAACCTCCAGACAGGGCCCCTTTGCACGACAACTACAGATGGACAAAGTCATGGAGGAGTACGCTGACATCTTCACCTCCGCCATGGGGGTTCCTCTACACTATCATGTATAGCACTCCATTGATCTGACCCCAAGTGCACCGCTGCCCAATGGACCAATCTATCGACGCTCTGTTTTGGAGAATGATGAAATCAAGAGGTAGATTCAGGAGCTGTTGCAGAAAGGTCACATCCTTCTGAGTTCATCGCCCTGTGGGAGCTCGATCGTGTTGGTACAGAAGAAGGATGGGAGTTGGAGAATCTATATTGACTATCGAGCACTCAACAAGATCACTGTTCGTAATAGGTACTTGATCCCACGGATTGATGACCCCCTAGACCAATTGAAGGGGGAAAAATATTTCAGCAAGATTGATTTGAAGCCAGGATATCACCAGTACCAATCAAACCCTCCGATATGTGGAAGACTACCTTCAAATCCAAGGAAGGCCTTTTCAAATGGTTGGTTATGCCTTTCGGATTGAAGAATGCTCCTGCAACCTTCATGAGGCTAATGGATGACATCCTGCAGCCATTCACCAACTCATTTGCAGGGGTATACTTGGATGACATCTTGATCTTCAGCCAGAGTTGGGAAGAGCACCTCCACCACATCCGACAGGTTCTCCGAACATTGTAGCAACACAAGTTATGTGCCAATTTGGAGAAATGCACTTTTGGCATGACCCAGGTTCAGTATCTGGGATACATTATTGATGAACAGGGGGTGCATGTTGATCCAGCCAAGATCCAGGTCCTTTGGGATTGGCCATCTCCAACCACTCTGACAGAGCTTCGCAGCTTTCTACGTCTTGCCAATTTCTACCACAGGTTCATGTTGGGATTTTCTCATATCACTTAGCCCTTAAGTGAAGTCAACAAGGGAGAAGTGAAAGAAAAATTCTTTTGGTCTCAATCTCAACAAAATGCATTCACAGATTTGAAATATCATCTATGCTCAGCACTAGTGCTTGCATTACTAGACTTACAACAACCATTGGAGGTCGAGACAGATACCTCTAACTATGCTATTGGGGTATTCCTTACTCAACATGGGCATCCAGTGGCATATCACAGTAAGACACTTTCAGACACAGTCCGGAAGTATGCCACTTATGACAAAGAGATGTATTCCATTATGCAGGCCTACCGAAAGTGGAAGCATTACATTTTGGGGAAGGAAACAGTCATCCACACAGACCACTGACCCCTGTAGTTCATATAGACCCAAGGGAAATTGCAAAATGATCGCCATCAGAAGTGGTCCACATACCTAGAATAGTTCCATTTGAATATCAAGTATAAGATGGGAAGCACCAATAACGTTTTAGATTTCCTTAGTCGACCACCGATCATGGCGTTAACCACCATGCTCAATTCTTGTGGGCACGAGACTTCTTATTGTCGACCTGTCTACAAAAGTGACATAGCATTCGACCACACATACCAGGCACTCTTGGAGGGTCAACATGTTCCATATTTTCACCTCCATATGCCCTATTATGCCACCTAGGTCACCTTTGTGTTCCTTCAAGTGAGCTTGCCAAGATGATTTGGGAATCACACTACAATCAGGCTACTACGCATTTTGGGGTCAAGAAAATGGTGGTAGTAGTGCAAAAGTATTTCTATTGGCCGAATCTTTGGCAGGATGTTGGTAAGTACGTCAAATCATACATTGTCTGCACCATTGCCAAACCGACCATCAAGAAGCAAGGCCTTTATACCCCACTGCCTACCCCTAGCCGACTCTAGGAATCCATCTCCATGGATTACATGTCAGGCCTTCCTTCCACTAAGCATGTAAACGACTGTGCTTTTGTGGTCGTCGACAGGTTCTCGAAGATGGCCATTATGGCGTCCTACAAGAAGAATATCATAGCAGAAGCCACTGCTAAACTCTTCTTTGAACAAGAGTGGGTACACTTTGGGATCCCACAATCTATCATCTCAGATTGGGACAGCATATTCCTCAATACATTTTGGTCTAGTCTCTGGTCGATGCTGGACACCAAACTCACTAAGTCCACAACCTTCCATCTTGAAATTGATGGCCAGACAGAGGTTGTCAACAGAATGATCATACACATTCTATGCATGTACAACTCAAAGCATCCATGCACATGGAATGAGATCCTCCCCTATGTTTAGCACAACTACAACCGGGCTCTCCATAGCTCGACTGGCCACATCCCTTTTCAGGTGAGCATGGGATTCCATCCATTATGTCCCATTGATGTGGCCATGCCATTTGTAGCTGCTCACGTAGATTTGGCTCATGTCTAGTCCGCAACAGATAAGGCAAAAAACTTCATTGATCACATCCAACATATTGTCCAGCAAGTCCATGACATTCTAGAGAAATCAAATGCCAAGTACAAGCAGCGACATGATCAGCATTGGGTGCCACACAAGTTTCAGGTGGGCAACAAAGTCTGGTTGCATTTGCAAAAGGAATGCCTACCCGGAGCCTATCGGAAACTAAAACCACTTTGATACGGTCCTTACACCATTACCAAGGCTAAGGGAGAAAATTCATTTGAGCTCAGCATTCCCCCATTCCTTGGCCTACACCCAATGTTCAATGTGGACCACCTTCGGCCATACTTTCCACCATTACTAGACACATCCGACATTGCAGAACAGCTCACACCCACAGATTTAAATCCAGATTGCATGGAACAAGTTTCCATTAAGTGGATCATGGACACACAAATTAAGCACACTCACCAGCAGAATATCTAACTGTATCGAGTTGTCAAAGTAGGCCAACTCCTTCACCTGGGAAAGTGGCTCACCAGGGACCAAGTTCAGTGGAAGTTTCCTCATCTCAGGGAGGAACTCAACACAACAGGGACCATTGCTTCCTAAGGGGGGAGGAATGATCCAAGTGGATATTGGTGGCCACCCACCAATACCACTTGGAGCCCCACCATTTCTTCTTTCAGTTTTTCAATTTCCTTAATTGTAGCACAGTTTACTATTTTTAGTAGTTTTTCAGGTCCTAAACTTCCGAAAGCATTTTGAGGCCCAAAATTATGTTTTTTTGGAAATCTACTGCCAACAATTTTCTATCTAAAATCTTCATTTTGTCATAGTCCTCAGAGAGATATTTCCAATAGCTTATCATGCGCGTCAAACGGAGATAATATGACCAAGTCACAACACCGAGAAGTTGGTTGTCCAACTCACCCAACGGGGCCCATAAACTCTTGGTGTTACATCTCCTCGGGTTAGGTTTTTGGTTGTTTAGGATTTGCTCTTATTGTTCAATAATAAAAAGTCCCTTGAAGCCTCATTGTAAGGCAGTTCAGAGGCATGTAGCCACTACATCTCTTCTCAAAGAGAAGCTACCATCGCCCTAGCTAGTTTATGTCCACTTTTGTTTGTAAGCATATTTCAGTATTTTACATTAACGAAATGAAGTATTATTTCCGTTACATATATGTGTTTATGGTTATCTCTATGATTTCTTACGTACCTGTTTAAATTTGGATCAAAGTAATCCTTACATATATGAAAATCCAGATATCCAAAATAAATTCCACTGTGAAACATCATGGCAAAACCATATTTCAAATAAGCGAAATGCATTCGCAAATAGGTTGAGTTGGATATCTAGGATGGGGTGTTATTTAGGTAAACCCCACAAGGGCCAAATTAGTGGCCAAGTTAGATATATGAGGGAGGGAGGAAGGGCTTGGAACCAGATTTATTATAGAATCCAGGGTGGGCCCATTGGCAGTTAGTATGGTGTTGGGCTAGAGTAATAGATGTTGGATGCATCCAGGAATCTAGGAATTTGACAGTGAGTGCAAGGAGGTAAGTTTGGGACATAAGTTGAGTGTTATATTAACGATGTCCCTAGGGATCCAAATGCATTTTTGGTGAGAGGATAGTTTGGAGATCTAGGAGTTTGGAAAATTTTCTGAGAGATAAAACTTGGGAACTCAAATTCTCCAAAGAGTCAATTATAACATAAAATGAAGAATTTCCACAAAGACCGAACCTAGTGGGGTCCATAGGATTGTGGACATGGAAGAACCACCAATGTTTCACATTGTCATCCTAACATGTGGCAAGTGGAAGAAGCATTTTTTAGATGGCCAAGTAGGCCAGATTCAGGTGACATGTGGCACCTTCTCAGGATGCCACATGGAAGGTTGACGTCACTAGGGTGTCAACATGATCTTAGTAGGACAAGATTGGGAGGGTGATATGGAAGCTTAGTGGAAGAGACATCATGTGGATGTGAATGGGGTGCCACATTTGTTTTGCACGTGAGCATGGTGGGAGCCACTTTCATATAATTGAGAATAGCAGAGACCCCCCCCCACCCCTTGTTATCTATTAGAAGGTAGGGGGCTCACGATTTATATGTGCCACTAAACTAAAGAGGAGTCCACATGGAGAAGGTGGAGAAGGGGGAAACTGTGAGAAGTTTAGTCACATATGCGACAAATAACAACCCCCCCCCTTGCTAACTATCGGAAAGGGGGGCGGCACAATGGATACTGGTCATTGATGAGCTTTAACTCTATCACACTAATGTGAAAGTAGCAAGGGGTTTAACCACATATTTTCTATGAGGAAGATATAATGAGAGATAAAATATATGCATGCTAGGGGTCATATTCATGGGGCCCTTTTACTAGGTGATATGGTAGGTGCCACGTGGATTTAGCCATGGCCATCTTGGTTTCTAGAGTAATGTGGGATTACCTCGGTGAGGTGGGGTCACCATGTGGGTGCCATGTGGGTTCTAGGGAGGTTCCACATGGCAAGTCTTTGCCCATGTGGTAAGGATTAAATGGCAAAACTTTAAATGTGAATAGATTTTGATCCAAACATCAGATTGCGATAAAATTTATATTGTCAGAAATCTCTCAATGAATCTAATCCAACAGTGGTATCAGAAATTGATTTTGAGAACAATTTGGATTAACAGTTTTTGAAACCCCATTTCCATATCAGACCTTGGGAGTTGGGTTAATTAAAAGTAACACCTTCCATGGCCTTGGAAAGTGAAGGGAGGGTGGGAGTGAGTGTTACAAAGTGGTATTAGAGCATGGTTCAACACTTGTATTGGATGGGCCATAAAAGTGAAAGTTAGAGTTGGAGCTTATGGTTCAATATTGAACCTGAGGAGGCTTGCACGCAAAAGTTTGAAATTATTTTGATAATTTGGTTGTCATATTTGTATTGTTTGCTATAAAAATAAACACATAATTTTAAACTTGCAGATGTCATGGTTGCTAAATTTTGTAAAATGTTGATTGTAAATTTAGCGATAAAATGGTTATAAACATGATGATAAGTCCTTTTGATATATGTGTATGATGTGGGCTATATATGTTTGAGAAAAAAAAATAAGCGTACTTTAGCCCAACATGTTTAGTGTTAGCATGGCAAGGTGAAAAGTGAAATTGTTTATATTGATGTAACATATAGTTGTGTATGTGACAAACAACACATAAGAAGACTCAATTGTAGCAATAAATAAAGGCATGGACAATGATATGGTGCAACATAGCATGAACCAAGTCCATCATGAAAAAGAAAGGGAAAATTCTCCTGGTAGAGCATAAACCTTTAGGAGCTTGAAAGTTGAGCTTAAGAGCTGCAAGGTACAAAATAAAAGGCTCATTAGAAAGAAAAAGGTGCAGGCAAGGCTAAATACAAAGTTGCTACACAACTTTTCATATATGCAAGAGTTATTGCAACAAGCATTGACCCCTAGAGATATGGAAAAATGTCATGCTGACGAGGCTAAAAAGAAACCTCATAAGGCTTGAGAGAAAATAAAGTCAATTTCATGTGGGCATTGTAGAGAGGAACATCTACAGAGATATTTTCCTCACTGATATCGAAAAAAGAAGAAGAGTAGTTCATGTGAACTCCAGGCACATGAACCTAAAACCAGTAATCTAGTAATGAAGAGGCAGCATCCCCTCAAACTCTCTGAAATGCTAAAAAGTCCCTTCTTGAACTATTTAGAGGTGTGTTGAAAATTTGAGGTTGCTTTAAACCTTGGGAAAGACTTTGACTAAAATTTTGTGCATATGTTAATGATGAGCACTCTAAACACTAGAACTCATGGAATTGATTTCATTGTGGGCTAATCAATGATGGGAATGTTTTACATGTCTTTGTGTTATTTTTGTTTGAAATTTTCTTGTTGCTTTTATTGGTTGAATTTGAGCATGGGCATGCTCCTTTATATTTTTTCATGTGACTTTATTATGGTTTTCCTCTATTTCATTTCTCCTTCTTTCATTTTTTTTGTTTGGTCTTTGTGGTTTGTTGGGAGTGGGAAAGGAAAGAAAATGGGGCTCTGAAGAAGATCTAAATAAAACCCAACTAGAAGTGTAAAACATTGACTAGACCTTGTGCATAAGATAAGTGGAAGAAGAAGATGACAAAACAACTATGTGGATCGGTTGAGTCCACATGAATAAAATGGAAAGTGACTTAACAATTATGAAAATAGCATAAGAAGAGAGTTTCCTTAATTGAAACTATGCATGGTTCATATATATATATATATATATATGAAAGATGGGAAAATGTAATAAAAGCATAATGACATTGTTTGGTATGACAAGTCATTAATTGAGAACTATCATAGTAGTAAGATAATAGTCAGATAAGTAATTAATCTTTTAAATTACTTATCTTTTAAAATATTATGACTGTGTAAATGGTATGAAAATGGAATTTGTATTTACCATGTTTTCAGCGACATAGTGAGGTTACTCAATGAATTTCATGCCATATGGGATATCCTTCGGGCAAGTGGGCAAGAATGACCGGCTACTAGTGATTATCGTTATTTATATGTTATGTTTATGCTTTGGATATTTGTTGTGAGCATGAACGGAAATGATAAATGTTAAAAATTAATAATGTGTGCCATAGTATGGATGAGAACATGCTAGGACAAAATACAAATTAAAATGGATCTATGTAGTTTTCTTTTAAATCTATGGATAATTGAGTTATGAAATTATGACATCTCTATGATGCCAAGACCATTTCAGAAAGTGTTGAGTAATGCAATAGCAGGAATGTCATCAACCAGCTACACACATAAAAAGGATTCAGTTGAAAGCATTAGTAATAACAACGATGGTAAAAGGATAAAATAAAGGAATTTGGAAATTATTGTTCCAAAGTTAATGCATGGTACCAAGAAGTGGTATGGCGGAGGTGAGGAACCTTCGGTATAGAACATGGCAATAATTCATGCAATGCCTATGGCAATAATTCCTGCAATGTCTACTAAATGAAACGAAGAATTAAAATGCTAACAAATTTAGAAATATGCTTGTCTCATTTATGACTTATTAGTCTATTGAAACAAATGTTTCATTGCATTAGGAAATGCTTGGAATATATATGATGTAGATGTATAGTGAAATAATCGCATCATTTCAATTTATTTAAATAGAAGTGACAATTATGAAGTCATTTTAGGTTGTTGAAAATTTATACAATTATATATATGTATGTATATATATTCATATAATTACATAAATTCGCAACAACCTAAAGTGATAGATGAACACTAACATGTGTTGGTTGATTAGAATATTAGGTTGCAGGGAAAGAGTTGGAATGGTATGAGATCAAAGCCACCATGACATATCAAAAAAATTATTTGAATGGAAAGTGACATTCACGCATGGTATTCATCCACCCATGGTATTTATCCACCCATGGAATTTACACATGGTATTGTAAGTGGCATCCACCCATGGTATTCATCTAACCATGGTATTTATCCACTCATTGAGTTTACCCATGGAGTTTACCCATGGTATTGTAAGTTGCATCCACCCATGGTATTGTAAGTGGCATCCACCCATGGTATTTACCAACCCATGGAATTTACCTGTGGTAATAATTCACACTTTTACAATTATTCTCTATTTTAATAAAAAAAAAACTTTGTGGTTTTGTTTATTGTGTGTTCTCATCTTTTTCTCGCATTTCAATTTTTCAAATCTTGGGGGCCTCCCCCAACTTCCATATCAGTGGTATCAAAGCAGGTTACAACTCCATGGGAATGACGGTTTTAACCACAATGATGGATGAAACACAGAACAAAAATATTCAACAAACTTCATGTAAATTACACGAACTCCAGAGAGCATTTCATCAAATGTAAATTACACAAACTCCAGAGAGCATTTCATCAAATGTAGAATAGCTCATTTGAAAGGATTTTCTCTTAGCTCAAATGAGTTTTTTTTTATGGAATTTGATTTTGTTTCCTATTTTGAGAAAACTGAAGTTACATATGTTTGGACCATTGTGCGGTCAGGCATACCATGAGTTTTAGGAATCATTTTCTCACTCCAAATGTCATCAAAGTTGAAGTGTCTTATATCAATGGAAATATATCTTCAATACCTCAAATGGGTCTTTAAAAAAATTTGATTTCATCACCTGTAGCAGAAGTTATCAGCAAAGTTGCAACAAGAGGTCTATTGCTAAAAAAAATAATGTGAAAGAAGCCTTCACAACATCTGATTTAATAGGAAAATCTACCAGACAAGCTGCCATACTTTTACCAAGCATACTAATAAGCATCATGGTTATGGGTCACCCACAAACACAAGGTTATGGGTCAACCGCACAAAACCCTTATCATCGGAGTCCATTTGTTAGGTCACACACTGTTAGTATCATAGTTGGTCACAAGCATTACAAGGTATCTCTATCCTCAAATCTGCATTCATCATGGTTATGGGTTAACCACACAAAACCATTCTCTTTAGTGGCTCTTGGTATTCAACGAAGAATTTTCAAAAGGGAACTTCACGAAATGGGAACCATTGCTTTTTAAGGACGAAGGAATAATCTGAATGGAAAGTGGCATCCACCCATGGTATTCATCCACCCATGGAATTTAGCCATGGTATTGTAAGTGGCATCCACCCATGGTATTTATCCACCCATGGAATTTACCAATGGTATTATAAGTGGCATCCACCCATGGTATTCATTCACCCATAATATTTACCCATCGTATTGTAAGTGGCACCCACCCATGGAATTTACCTATGGTATTATAAGTGGCATCCACCCATGATATTCATTCGCCCATGGTATTTACACATCCATGGAATTTACCTATGGAATTGTAACTAAAAAGGCTATAAGTAACAAGTCCATTTTGTAAAAGGACTGGTTTTCCACCACAATGTAGCTTTTACACTTATTCTCTATTTTAATCAAAAGTTTCTTGGTGGTTTTGTTTACTATGTGTTGTCATTTTTTATTGGCATTTCAATTTTTGAGATCTTGGGGGCCTCCCCCAAGATCCGGATTACAAAATATACAAAGGAGGCAAATGCCATGAATACAAATCTCATGCCTATGAGATCAAGATTTTGGATGAAGCAAGGATTAGGCAATTAAATTTCTATTTTGAATTTTTTTAGTATATCTCATGGAAATTAAATGTTGTGACATAAGTGAAAAAATGAACTTGGGGAGCTCAGGAAGAAGAGTTTTTGTGAGGTAATTACACCCTATGGCACTTTGTTATCTCATGGGAGCAAGTCATAATGGGTACCTTGATTATAAGACTCCATGAGTAGTGCAATGGAGCATGCCAAACAAGTACATGGCCATAGGACTCCATGCCCATATCATTAGAGCATGCCAGACGAGTACTTGGTTGTAATAATCTAATGACTACCCCATGAGGGAAAACATTGGGATATGTATACTTTGAGGAATGGGGGTTTCTTAGGACAAGAGGTGTGAGGATGGAGAAGTGTTGAAATGGAGGTGTAATGATGAAGGTGTGATGATGGAGGTGTGATGACAGAGGTGTGATGATATCTATAGGGATGGTATGGGTGGGGTGAGGATATTACTATCAATAGATGCCTACCTTAATGGTAGATGATATGCCCATGCACACTAGCAGGTGAGAAAGAGGGGGCGGGGTTTGTTTGGACCTGTATGAAAAGACTGTGTGGAGTTGTATAACCGCCATTAAGTGCTTTCCTTAAGGATGAAAACCATTCATTGAGATAGATTTAAAGATGGAGCTATCTAGACACTATGTGGATCTTATTCAATAAACAAGGAGCTAAAGATCACATGGAGCTATGGAGCATTTTCACCACTGAGTGTTTGCCTTGGGGATGATAAGCCACTTAGTGCTTGTAAAGTCATGAAAGCAAAAGAGTAACTATAGAGCTAAGCATCAATTATCAATTAAAGAAATTTATGTTAAGTTATGATTTGATATGGTTTAGTTATGATTCAATATGATAAGTTATGTTGTAAAATTGTATGGTTAACCTCATAGATAAATGTGTTGATGAAAGTATGTTTTAAATTCATTTGAAAATTCTTATGATGAATCTGATAAAACTCATATATTCATGATGTAGGAGAACCAATGAACCATCTAGCACAAGTATATGAGCTTGAATTCAAGTAAAACAACATCATCTTAATGATATTGGAATGTGTATTACGATGATGGAGTTGAAACCTTGAGGAACTAGGCCATTGGGGTGACACTAGAACCCTATGAAATGCTTTGATCATCATGAGGTATACCATGATTGACATGTCATTTTATTAAAGCAAGGTAGAGTGATGCCTTGGCTGTGAAGACTATTCCTATGTGAGAAAGCATTTCCAAGGGATGGATCAATCGAGGGACCAATGGCACAGAGAAGGGATGCTTAAACTCGAAAGGTGAGTGACTGCACAAAAGAGGAAATAGATCACCTGAGGGACTGATGAAGTAGAGAGGGGGATGTCGAAACTTGGAAAGTAAATTGGTTTTAAAGAATCATGTGCATATTGATTGGGATGAGAGATTCATTCGGGTGTGTCCTAGGAAACAATGAGTTGAATTTTTTCCTTAAAGGAGCACTGAGCACATTGGATGACATGGATGGACATTGGAGGCAAATCATGCTATAGAATCGAGTAGGTCGAGGTGTGGTAGAGGAATTGTAGATTGAACTAAGCCACCTGTGAAAGCATTGATTAAATGAGGGTATCATGCCCATTTTTGTTTGCTATGTAAGCAAATGTAAATATAAATGAAAATATAAAAGAGTTGTATATATAAAACTCATTGTAAAGTCTGTTTTCGGCTATAGAACATCAAGGACAATGTTCCTCTAAGGGGGTGGGGGTCTGTAACAACCTTTTTGGTTTCGCCATCATGTAAATATTTTATGTACAATTGTAAATAATTGTGGAAAAATATAAAAGTGATTGGACAAAGGAGAGGACGAAGATTCAAAGCTTAAGAGGAGAATTTGCTTGGGAAATTACTTAAGGAAGTTTTCAAACTCAGAAGTATACATTTATTTTGACACCTATCTTCCTATGAATGAATGGACATGTTGCTACAAACATTGAATATGTGTATGGACCGCCTGAGCACAAGATTAACCCATATTGTCCCCCACTCTCTTGGAGCATGTTGGTATGGCCAACAAACAAAGGGAAGGGACAAGTTGGACAGATAAAATACATGTAATAGGGAGGTTTGTAGGCATGCTTGAGACAGGGAGGGGTGTGCAAAACACTTGGGAACAAGAATGGAAAAAGAAAGACTAGAGAAAAGAGATATGTAGCCAACTTGAGAGAGCACATGCATGTAGGGGGGAAGGTTACACAATCAAGAAATTGGAATAATGTGTAGTGATGGAATTATGAAGACCAAGTGTATACAACAAAGGTGGAAGCTCGTGACAAGAAAAGAGAAAGTGTTGGAAAGGTGAAGCCATTGTGGGTTCAGGAAATCATGTTGATTTTGCAAGTGGAACCATAGTGTTCTCTAAATTCCTAGGTGGTTTTATTGGCTAGTTGGTGTACAATTCCCTTGAGGAGTTCACTCATCAGGCTCTAAATCTGTCTTGGGGCTGGTTAGTTGCAAGAAATATTGCATTGCAATTTGCCTATGGTTGGGCGGAGAGTTAAAGTCCCTCCTCTAGTTGTTAACCATTTCAAAATTAATCAGATAAGTGTTTATCGCCCTATATATATATATATATATAATATAATATATATATATAAAATATAACTAATGATAAATTTTGTAATGTTTACATGAGATTATTTTATTGATTATATAGTTGGATGATCAAATAGCATATACATATATAATGGCCTTGAGTTGCATGAGCTATGCGGTTGCAACCCCACTAATTCATTTGCAAGTTGTTTGATGTGCCCATGTCCTACTAACTCATTAGAAAAAATTTCTTGATGTGCCTATGTCCGGCAATCTTAAAACAATCAAAGATAACTTGTTATTTTACATGTTTTAGTCATATCCTACGTTTATGAGTTTTGGATAGTCCACTACCATAACTATGATGGTGGGTCATCTTATTAGGAGTGTAAATTATGTACTATGTGCATGGAACGGCTCCACCTCAAGAGGATTGTAGAGATTTTTGTATGATGATGGTGAATTCTTTACATAGATGCTTTAATGATTATAAGAATGTTTACATTGATATACTTAATATGTTTCAATCAACTTGCTATGCATTGGTAATAAAAGAAGGTGGTATTCATGTTGTCCATGATGAATTGTCGTATGTGAGAGTCTTCATGGTTATGAGGGGCTTAGAGGCCTCTATGGTTGTCAAAGTGTTTCCTTGATGGAAAATCTTCTTACCTAATGTTGTATAGTTGTCTAATGAAACCAAATAAGATCTTGAGGTGTGTGAAACTCCATGGTTGGGTATTATACCTATCAAGGAGTCTTTGTCATCTAAGAACTATTGAAACTTCTTGTTAAAGTGATATATATATCATCCTAAGAATCATCATGGATTTATATGGTGCGATAGTGACTGGTTTCCTTCTTTATTTGTGGTCTAATAATGAGTTAATGCAAGATATATCAAGGTATTTGATAGCAATGTGTTCAAATCCATCCTAAAGGATACATTGGATGTTGTAGCTGAATTCATAAAGAGTTGATAAGCATGGATTGAAGCTTTATGATGTTTGTTAATAGGAAAATTCATATCTCTGAAAAATATATTTTATTATTGGTTAGCACTTGAATTTGTTGTGTTTGATGTAAGGACGCATGCCAGTGAATATGGAGGTTTGGGCAAGGTTGGGATCCCAAGAGGGATCCCAAGAGAACCTTGGTTATGTTGGGTATGTGTTATATTCTTTCCACGACTGAGGGGTGGAGCCAAAGACGATGGGTGGACTTATCCATGGTTTTGTGCATGGATTTTGCACATGGTTTTGGGCATGATGGTTTTCTACCCATGGTATTTTGTAGATCCAATGAAGGGAACTACGGTTATGTTCTAATCTAGGGTTATGGATTGGGGTTTATGAATGCTTCATAATGTATATATATGTATTGTAATATTGAAAGGAATATAATGAAAAATCAATCTAGTAATCAGTTTGGAATCCAGATGTTTTGAGAATTCGTTTGTAGGTAATTTTTATATAGGGTTAAAACCTACAAGTTAGTTCTTTTAAAATATTAAGAAATAATTTAATTTCCCTTAAAATATTAAGAAATAATTTAATTTGTTCTTAGTTTGAATATGCCAATACTCACCTTTATATCTAGGCTAGATTTAGGTAATCCAAACATATCTAGAGATCTAGATATTTAGAAGAAATGTCACAGTGAAGCATCATGAAAAAACTAGATTTTAAATGAGCCAAATAATTTCACGAATGAGTTGAGCTAGATATCCATAGTCGGGCCCTATTTGGGTAAACCCCATGAGGGCTAAATTAGTGTCCAAGTTGGATATCTGGGGGGAGGTAGGTGGACCCATTGGCAATTAGCGTGGTGTTGGGCCAGAGTAATAAATGGTGGATGTATTTGGGATTCCAGGGATCCAGTGGTATGTGCGAGGATGTAAGTCTGGGATGTCCAGATGTAGACTAGTCCCAAATGATTGGTGGACTAAGGATGCCTCTGAGGATCTAAATGTGTTTGCAATGTATTTGTAGTGAGAGGATAGTCTGGAAATCCAGGAGTCCAAAACATTTGTTGAGTGGTATGACTTGGGAACCCAGATTCTCTAAAGAGTTCATTATAACATAAAATGAAGAATATACACAAAGACCAGACTCGGTGGGATCCATGGGATTGTCGATGTGGCAGAACTACTAGCATGGAACATTGCCAACGTGACATGTAGCAAGGTAAAGAATCATTTCGGATAGCCAAGAGGGTTGGATTTGGGTGCCATGTGGCATCTTCTAAGCATGCCACATAGAAGGACGACGTCACCATGGCACCAACATGATTCCAGAAGGATGAGATTGGGAGGGTGACATCATGTGGATACCAAGGGGTCACCATGTATGTTGTGCATGTGAGCATGATGGAAGGCACTATCATATAATGACAAATAGTGGATCCCCCTTCATCGTTAACTATCGGAAGGCAGTGGAGCCCACAATTTATGTAGCCCACCCGACTAAAGAGGATGTCTCATGAAGAAGGCATAAAATAGGAAAATCACAATAATTTTAGTCTCATATGTGACAAATACCGGACCCCACCCCCTTGTTAACTGTTGCAAAGGTGGGAGGGGCAATGGATACAGACCACTGATGTGTTCTCATTCTGCCATGCCGGTGGGAAAGTAACGAGATGTTTAACTCTGTATTTTATATAAGCCAGATATAATGAGAAATAATGGATTTACACACTAGTGGATGGATTTGTGGGGCCATTGGCTAGGTGACGTGGCAAGTGTCACATGGAACTAGTCATGCCCATATTAGCACCTAGAATGACGTGGGACCACTTGGATGAGGTGGGGTTGCCATGTGGCAGGGATTAAATGGCAAAACTTTAAATGGAGATAACTTTTGATCCGAGCATCAAATCGAGATAAATTTTATATGGTTAGAAACCTCTCAACAAGCCCGATCCAATGGTGGCATTAGAAATTGATTTTGAGAGCTTTTGGATTAAGGATTTTTGCAACCCTATTTCCATAACAAACCTTGGGAGTTGGGTTAATTAAAAGTAACACCTTCCATAGCTTTGGAAAGTGAAGGGAGGGTGGGAGGAGGTGTTACATCTCCATTTTAAAAGTTGCAAAGTTTGTAAACTTTGATAATCTAAAATTTTGAAATTCCACTATAACTATAGATAATAAATATTTTTTTAATCTATTTAATTT